>BMAW01074179.1:347669-399085 GCA_019974015.1 Nephila pilipes
TCCTGAGTGACGCGGTGAACACCGCAGTGTCAGGTCTGAAACGACGAAAAACTCCTCGCCTGAGAAATAAGTTGCGATCAATGTTAAAACCCGAGGTTAGGCCAGGCGTTTATAGTGCATATAGCCCACACCCCGAAAAACAGTCGGTAAAGATTTGAAATTATCTTAATACCAGACAATACCAAATACGCAGTTATCGTGAAAGACGCGATGCAGTATAAACAGAAAACCGGCCACAGCTGGCTACAGCTGGCTGGCTGCTGTTAACAGTTTGTTCACCTGCTGGCTTCGGTCGACAGTCGTTCATCAATTACAATGTTCTTCAAGGTAATTAATAATCGTATTCTAAAAAAAAAATGATTAAACGAGAAGAAATCATCGTTCCGAAACGAAGAAAGAATGTCGTTTCATTACTGAGTTACCTTTCTCCGCATCTTCTGTCAAGGAATTTGACCGATCGTGAAAATAAAGCGGAAGTCCTTTGATTTTGGGAATCGAGCAGTAAAATATAACTGCGACCATGACACAATATTCATGTTAGTCAGTTCAAATAGTGTTGTTGCGCCAAATCATCATACAGGCATGAATACGCCATGGTGACAGAGAAACATACGAACAATTTCGATGAAAGAAAGCTTCAAACTCTTTACTCACGATTAAGTTCCTCAAAGAATACCGATCTATCGCAATGCAGCCTGAGTCGAATCAGCCACTTGACCTCAGTCATCCGGTAAAATTACAGCCATTTCCTTGTCATTCCATACGCGTGTGTTTGTTTGAATCTTAATCATTTAAAATCAGCCTTTTAGTGAAAGATACTACGTACCACTTACATCATTGCTCATAAACAAAGCCATGCAATATACACTGTGCAGAATTGCTCATTTCTGAAAGGATAAAATCGGGTAACGATCTTCTCTGATACAGCTTGCAAACATTGCTCATCCACGATTTTCTTATTTTATGTACCGACAAGATTGAATGTGCATAAGATAGCAAAAGCCGAACATGAACAGTTGAAATTTCAAAACGGCAGAAATATTTACTCTTCATCAGTTTATTTGATCTTCACATCAGCAAACTTTGTACTGCAAGAATAAAATATTCTTTCGCAGTCGGAAGAACGTGATTTTGAAACAGTTTTCCGTCATACCGCCAGAATCTCCGATATCTAAGACGCAACGGCGCATCGTCTTTATAGCATTACTACACGTATTAACGAAGTCATCTTCGAATTTTTGCTTGTGAATCGATTGTTTGCGCTGGTTGTATTCACGTTTCTCTTGTCTCAATAACATAAGTGCTAGTGCTCACGAGTCAAACATGTAAAAAATATAAATAAATCAAGATTTCTTTACCTTACTCAAAATTTGTTATAACTTACGCCTAAATCGTATGATGCAACAAAAAAAAATATTTCAAATTTAACAAGCTAACACCTTTGCATACCGAATGCAAATTGGTCAGCTTAAATCACTAGTGTCATGCCTGGCCCATTTAAAACCGTCACAATTGCACAGGAGGTCATCCATTCCGAGCACCACTGGCTGGGGCCAGATTACCGTTATTTTTACGGCAACAGAAAACCTGCAACAGTTCATCGCAAACAGCAAAGATATCAGTCGTTATTCGGTCATTGGATCGTTCACTTCTAACAGCGCAGTTGATGAAATCATTGAGCTGCTCGATCAGTTCGTATTCACCTTAACGATCCGGGATATAGGTCGATCAGCTGATTGACATCAGGCTACCATATGTCTTCTGGCTTCACGCCAAGTTTGTCATGGCGTAGTTGGGGAGTAGGATTGTCTCGATCACAGGAAGTTGTTGTCAGCAGTTTTAGAATGAAATGCGCCCATTTCTGCACTGCAACAAAAGTCTGTCTTCATCACCTTCGTTTCGAAATTTCAACGACTTTGCCCCAGTTAAGATGACAAAAAAAATGAATAAAATGGGATTATTAATCACTTCATCAGCAGCAATTTTCCAATCAACTTTACAATTTAACCACTGAAGTAGTCCAAAACAAGTTTCACATTAAATTTTCAACAGACGTATAACCGTGGGCTTCGCCAGCTGCTTGTTTAGTTGCTCTATTAACGTCATCAGAAGCAACATGATGGTTAAGAGGACCGGCTCATCCGGTCACATCCATCACCGTACACCACCGGTTTTCCTTCAGCGAATGCTGGTTCTGAGTAATTTAATCAGGCATCAGCATCCACTATTGCCGATCTATCGGCACCGATGCACGTGATTTCGGGAGGCCTTTCATGTTTCGGTAATCAGTGCTCGGTCAGAATGCAACAAACAGCATATTCATCGTCGAATGCCAATCACAGCAAAATACTGTAACAGTGCGCCGCCCATGAATTAGCGAAAGCCAGCCGTACTGTCGATCAGTTCAGACGAAACATCACGGAAAGCGTACGCGTCAGTACACCGCCAGCAGATCAACGCAATAATCGGTCGACCCACAGATAATTGTGCGCATCGCGTGTACATTTGAATTCTTTGTTTACCAAATCAAATCTTTCAAGTACGCATTCGATGCCGTCATTGAAGTTAGGGTACAAAAACCCCAAAATATCAAAACCATCAACCAGTAATATTACACACAATAATAAATATTAATAATATATTATTGTATTGAAGAAGAGTTGTAAGTTATAGAAAGAGTTGTACATAATATGTTGTCATTATGCTAATAGGTTATTATTATTATTATTGTTGTTATTAGTTGGTTACTGGCTAATACATACGCATCAATGTGCACAGGCTTAGTTATTATTATTATTAAGCCGTGCATTGCTGGCTGTATTGGCCATTGGCTGGTCACTTCCTACTGGCTAGTCACACAGTTGCTGCTGTCATTGTTATTGTTGGCTGTCATTGCCATTGGGGTTGGTCAGTCACGCCATTGGCTACACATTATTGTTGTTATCATTGAATACCTATTGTTGTCATTATTATACAATGTCAATACACATGACACATTGTTAATATGGTAATATCATTGAAAACACGTGCACATTAGATATTGTTACATATTGCTTATGTTGTTGATAATAGAATAGTTGGCTGAAGTTGGCTGGCCATTGCTGGTTGCTGTTAGACAATATATATATATATATATATATATATATATATATATATACACTCTGTTGTGTTTTATGCTTTTGAAATTTGCGAGAACGTTTCATTTCTCAAAATACAAAGTTGTGTATGTTATTTTTTAGAAAATTTAATTTTGAATTCAATGCAAAAAACAAAATTCAAATATTTGCCTTAAAAAAAGTCACACAGCAATAATTATCTATATACATTGGATATTGATAATTGCGGTGAGTTACCAGTATTTAGCAGGGTAGCCTTTATTTTTTTTATTACAGCTTCACATTGATGTTTCATTGAACTGTCGATAGTTTTAAGCTCTTCCTTCGTTATTACATGATACCAGGATAGCTTCAATTAGTTCTCTTTTATTTGATGGACGCCTCATTCGGACAAGAGTTTATAAACGGTGCCTCAAGTTTTCGATAGGATTGAGATCAGGACGCTTTAATGGCCAGTACATCAATTAAATGCTCTTTTTACGGAACCACTCTTTCGATAATTTTTATGTGTGGCAGGTTGCAGAATCCTGCTGAAAAACAAATGCAGCATTATTGGAAAAGAGATCCCAGATGGAAGGTAGACGTTTTGGTTCTATAATAGTGTCAATGTATTTTCTGGCATTCAGTGTCCCATCGATGACCTGAAGGCGACCAATACCATCTACTAGCATGCATGACCAAATCGTAACACAAAATGGGCTCTTCGTTGTTGCCTGAATGCTGTTAGGATGTATCTCTTCTCCAATTCTGCGTCTTACATATTTTCGCCCATCACTACCGAATAACGATATCTTACTTTCATCACTCCATATAACTTGTGATCACTGATCATCTGTCCAATTAATATGTTCCTTTGCCCACTATAGTCTATTTTTTGCGTTGCTGTAAATCTGAATAAGGCTTTTTTTTCGTGGAATTGTACCTCTTAGTCCTACATCTGTTAATCTTCTTCTGACTGTTCTTTAACTGACAGAAACACCAGCACTATCAGATCATTTCGGATGGCCATTGATGACATTCTTCGATCTTAGAGACTTAGTCTTTTAATTCTTCTGTCATCAACAGATGTGGTACACCTTTTTCGGCTCTATCCTGCTTTTGTTTTTTTTATTGGTCTCGTGATATCGTAAACAAAACTTTCGGACTCCGGATGTAATCACTGAATCACCCACCTGTCTACCAATTTCAGCGTAGGAAAGACCTCTTTCTCGTAACACAATAATGTTACATCTCTTTCTAGGTGTCCAATGTACTGTTTTATTTGATGACTAATTATAGACCTCGTGTTGCAAAACCTCTTGACTAAATATTAAACTTTTTTACAATTCTTACTTGTAATTTGATTACATAAGAAACAGTCTTCCTTCTGCTGAACAAAGCACAATAATGACTTGTAAGAACTGTAAACATGTCAGCTCCTACTGGTAGTTACTAATCTCTGATTGCTTCCAGAACAAGAACAGTGATTGGCCAGGAAAATTAGACATTACTAACCATTTTATAGCTGTGTTTTTCAGATTAAAATACGCATAACTTTTTTTTTGTATTGCAAATATTTTACTTTTGTTTTATGAATTGTATTCAGTATTAAATTCTCTTTAAAATGATGTATATGACTGTGCATTTTGTGAAACGTAACATTTTCTATAAGCATACTAAGTTACAAAACATAAGAATTTCCAAAAGTGTCCACAATTTTGGCCACCACTATGTGTGTAATAGATATAAATATAAACAGAGGGGTTTCTGAGAAGCTTCTTAGAGGTTGCTGGGTGGCCGCGGTAGCCTAGTAGTCATGGTTTCAGACTCGTAGCCGGCGGTTTTCGTGGAGTCGCGGGCTCTAGCCTTGGCCACTAAAGATCCGTCGTGAAACCAGGACTGATGCATGTTAAATCTGTCGGGGCCTAAAGTTCTCCGACTAGCGTTGTGTGGAAGTTATGAGAGGTGGGTGCTAGTACAGGTGTCGTTCTTGTCACTTGACCGAGGTTGAAAATTACGAGGTCCATCGCCAATAGCCATCGTGTTGCTTCTAGTGTGACGTTAATAGAGCCAACCTAAACTAAACTAGTCTAGTAGCTGTAAGCCCCAGTTGCGCCTATATTGCTATCCCGATCTGGCTGAAAATTTAATGTGAAACTGAACTTTGGATTTGCACTTGCTCAGGAGTGAGTTAAATTTAATAAAAAGTTAATTTAAATTTCTATGTTTATTAAATAAGAAAAATTACTGCTATTAAATTAGAAATTAAATAATCCGGCATTTCACCTACCTTGCGTTTTACGTAACTAGGTAGACAAGCCTGACAGACATTTTTTTTTTATGTCATCTGCTTCAATGGAATAAAGTCGGTTATGAATTTCAAACAGAAGGTGTATTAGAGGTAGACTTTTTTATTTACTTTTTAGTGTACATAAGAATGGAAAACATTTCATTCTAAAATTTTGCAACAATATAGCTTCCCTTGTGTGTCCGGGGACAGATGTCCTACTCCCCTAGCTACGCCACTGGGTAAAACCCCCGAAAGAGTTAAGTACTCCGAGAAGACATATAGTATCTTCTTTTCCTGAATGTCCGTTAATTTCCCATGATATATTTGATTGACCTATATCCGGATCGTTAAAATTGAATACTGATTCAGTCAGAGCGAAATAATTGGTTTCTCCATTTTTCTTACCAGAACAGTCTCAATACGTATTAAATTGGAACGACCAATGATTAGATAACGTGATATCGCGCTGTTTTGCAGTAGACATATTTTTAGGTTTCGAAATTCGTAAAAATTTTCACGCTTTGTTACTCTCGTTACTATTTTTGTACGTAATTTGCATGATTAAAAATGCGGTGAATCTGTCTATAAATATTTATGAATAGTTATGAATGGATGATTCTGTTACCTAGTTGCTGACAGTTTTAAGTGTTAGGCGGTATTTTCGTGGTTTAAACATTGAATTTGCATTCGGATTTTTTAATGCAAGAGTTAATTTGATGTATTAAATTTAAATATTATTTTTTTTATTTACGTCCGCTTACATACGGTTTAAAAAATCATAGTTATATAAATTTTAAATAAAATAAAAACCTTAATTTTATTTATATTTTTATGTATTTTGACTCGTAACTGCTATGTATAGTCAAACCTATTTTTATGTGCTCCTTTTTGTGAGATTTTTTTAATGCGAAAAAGTCCATATGAATACAAAATACTTAAAGTAATTTATATATATAAAAAGAAAGCAACAGATGATACAACCAGATATTACGCCAACGCATTACAAAATATCAATTCTAAAAGAGCTTTAAAATTCAAGAATGAGCTTCGATCTTGTATGCCTGGCTAATGCGACTAGTAGTTAACTAAACAAAAGTAATTTATATATATAAAAAGACGACCGATTCACCGACTGCATTGCATCACCAAAAATGTCAATTCTGTACGAGTACGAGGTAGCAGCATCTTTGAATGACAGAAGTGATTTTGAACCAGCAAGAAAATCCGCATTCTTGACTGCAAAGAATAATTTTTATTCGCACATTTTAAAGTTTTCATATGTAGTATTTAATGTGGAAGTAAATAAAATAATGAAAAATGTTCTCGCGAGTAATTGCCTTGTTTTTGGAATTTCAAACTACATTGTGAGGTATTGGATTAGGTTTTTAAATGGATCTTTTTTTTTTTTTTTTAATATGTAGTATTATTTAGCTACCTCAAAAAGAATTTTTTTAAACGTTTTACAAGCTATATATTTTATACTTATTTTCGAAGTTTCTGAACATTTTTTATGTGGCCCCTGTTCCCCACGGTAGCCTAGTAGTCACATACTCGCGGCCATTTTTCGTCGAATCGTGGTTTCAAGCCCTAATACTACAAAAACTCCTATACCACGTCCCTAATTCTCCCATTGGTGTGGTGTGTCAGCTCAGGTGTCGTACTCGCAACTTAAACCGATATTCAAAATAACGAGGTTTGTCGCCAATAATCCTCGTGTTGCTTGTCAGTGCGACTTAAATAAATACTCACTCATTCACCCTGTTCCCCACACAAAAGCAGTTTTGAGTGTAATGGACTTTGTTAATTTTTTTTCTCAGGAGATGCAAAAATGTAAGTTCCAACCGTTATAAGTGTTTCAGGCTTTTTTGCTCTATGTTAAGGAATAGGCCCTTATTTATTTATTTTTTAATATTGAAAAATTTTCAACATTAATATTATGTTCTAACTTTGCTATCTTGTAGATGGCAGCACATTTTATAATGCTATTCAATTTTCGAAACACTAAAAATAAAATCGTGATTGGAGCTTGAAGTATTTAAGTAACTATCTGAAAATCATTACCGATTTATCTGAGCCTAATCCATTTCATGACTATTACCAAAGTCGATTCTGCAATATACACGAATAATATTGCATAGCTTTTATTTACGTAAGGTAGTTGTGTTGAAAAATGAATCATTTTAACATAAAACTAATGATGTAAAAATTCTAAAAGTGACGCATAAATCTTTCTAAAACTGTGATTTAAATGGACTTTAAAAGATCTAAATAAACCACACGTAAATAAATTAATAAAGGCTCATAAACAATAATTTTACAGATTATTCTGAAATTAAAAGTAACAATTCAGTACAAAACTGCCACTTCAAAACATTGCAATAGATCGAAATATTCTTGAATGGGGACTAATCGTGAAAACAAAAGTTTGAAAAACTCTTCATCAAGTTGTTCATGTTTCTCTCTCTCTCTGTATGTATGTATGTGTGTATATATATATATATATATATAATGATTTAACTTTAATAATTTCTCTTTCTAATAATTTAATTTTCTATTCTTTTTATGCGGTCTCTATTCCCCACAGTAGCCTAATAGTCATGGTCACGGACTCGCTACCATTTTCTCTAATTCAAAAGTAAAGAGTTCCTTTTTATTTCCTGATCAATTCCAAATTATCCTTTTATTAAGAAAATCACGCGCTCATAAAATTTGTTTAATCCACTTTCCCATGATTGTAAATCTGTCAGAAATAATCCCTACTAGACTGTCTATAGCGAAGTTCCTAGAATCCGTAATCCCGTGCCACGTGTTCTATTACGTCTATTGCGGAAAATTCGTACTTTTAACTCAATGTAAGCGAACATTCTTCTTCGTTTCGGTCAGGGTGGCCGAAGCCTCGCTGCTTTCATCATATTATGCTCACTCTGTCTCAGTTACTGTGGAATAAACAAATACATTAGAACTTCGCCTCGATTCATCATTTTTAATTGATTATTAAATTGCCAAAGGCATTATATAATTATTAGACGACAGGATGTTAAATTGCCCGACAGGATGAATATTATATATATATATATATATATATTCACTTTAATTTGATTTCCTAATTTATTCTACACTTCAGCTCTCACAGTAAGGAGTTTATTTTTATTTCATGATACAATTTTATTTAATCTTTTAATTTATTCGATCATGTGATTTCTAAATCTGCCGAGTTAGCGGTTTTTATGCTTCAAAGCAGGAGATATTAATCCCTACTAGACTCTCTCCTTCTCGATACAAAATACCTAGGCATCCCTACATCTAGGACCATGTGATTTGAATAATCCTTGCTTTAATTTCTCAAACAGGGAACTTTTTCGGTCATTTCGTTCTTGGTTGCTTGTCTGGGTGGATGCACGTCCATCGCTATTCCAATTTATCTCCCCCCCCCTTCTCGTGTTACATGATTAAATTCCTAATTCAAGTACTTCAGTCTTCATTATACCATGACTGAATTAAAACATGTTCTGTAGTTGATAAGTACAAAGTTTAATAGTTTTACCTATATATTCAGAATAGATATATTTTCAGAAGTTCTGAAAATAAAAAATAATAAATGTAAATAAAATAAATAAACCGAAAAGTTCTCGTAATTTCTTTAAAAACTCCGCAAAATATTTTCTAAAACAGAATCTGGATGTTCTAATTCAGTAGATATTTTTTCAGAAGGTCTAAAATTCAGGATAACCGAAAAATTCCCAATTTTTTTAAAAAATGGTCCGGAAAATAACCTCTTAAATTAAAATAATAATAAAAATCCGGTATGACTTAAAAGTATCAGTGAAAAGATAAGTAATATCTAGTTATCTGGGCGTATAAAATTTATCAATTTCAGCTTCTCATTTTCAGAATTTCTGCATTATCCTAAGATTCCGGTTATTAACTTGAAATCCCGGAAAATTGTGTGAGGAGGCATAACATAAAACACACAAAATTAAGTTTAAAAAAAATACAGTGCTTCCCCTGGAAGGAAGAATTTTCAAGAAATTTAAAATTGTACCAGATATCGGAATTTCATTTTTAAAAAACGACTTCTGTGTATTTTTATCCACAACTTAATTTTTAAGTAATTTTTTTTTTTTTTTAAAAAAAAAAATGTTCTCTCAGTTAACTTGTGGAAAAGCATGATAGAAATTTTAAGTACTGAAAATGTTCTGGCTCTTAAATAGTTTTGATTTGCATCGTATTGGTACTTAGTATTAGGCGGAGGAGGGGGGGGGGGGTTCTAACAGGAACACGTAAGATTAGTTTTTATTTTTATTTTAATAATACGTCAGGAAAATAGAATTTCCAGGGAATTTAAAATCTGCTGTATATAAGGATATTTAAAGAAAATACCTACATCTACTTATACAATTCATACACAATTATTATTCATATATATGTATTTTTAATTTTCCACTCTATCAACTTGTAATTTCAAACACGCGCTGATACAAATACTAATCTGATCTATCGGGCGAAAAAAGAAAAAAAATGAAATCGAAAGCTTGACATACCTTTTGAACTTCCTAACCTAGAAAATTCTTTGTCATTTGATGGTCGAAAGACAGCAGTGGACCCGAAATAGGGCGACTCGGTTTATGCAATCGGTTTTCTCTCTGGAAATCGAGAGTTTCAACCACTCACTTCTTTTTTTTCCTCCTGCTGTGAGCCGTGTGTGTGTTGCTTACCATTTCCGCTCACTTCTCTTCGTTATTATCTCTTATTCTCATCTCCTTTTTATCCATACGGAGCGTATTATCTGGACTCCCCTTTCAATCCCTGTCGAAGGTCAAAAAAGAACATTGGTATTCAGTGATGAAGGAATTAAAACAATCCCATCCGATACAGTAGTGGGAAGTCGACTCTAGAGCAACGAAGTGTTGCAAGAGCAGCAGGAAGGAAAAAGGGGACTTTTTATGCCCGTGATTCATACACAAATAAGGAAAAGATCGGAACATAGTTAACCCCCCCCCCTCCTGATTATCTGCTCATGTTTGCTTGAGTCGTTATTAGTCTTGTTCCTGTACGTTATGTCTCATTGGTGTATTGCTTTATCATCTCTTCAGTTTGCTTAGGGTTTCATCGCGTGAACTTTTAACTCCAGAAAGACTTCTGTTTACCTGCTCAAGATGACTTCCAAGTGCAATGGTGTGTTGTGTGCCATGGATCTTCAAGAACTGTATGTATGGAGACAGTACATTATGAGCCTGTTAAATGATCTGTTTGGGTTGAACAAACCAATATGTGTGGCCAGGGGGTCTTTATTTTTTTTGCTATTGTGGTTCCTCGCCGTCCACGAAGGTGTCCATGTGTTGGTATCTCTTGCCCTAGCCTATACCGCTTTTTACTTTGTCGGTGGAAAAGAACATACCATGGTTATGTACAGGACTTTTCCGCGTGATCTCAGGTAAGTTTTTCAAATTCCTATAAGTTAATTAGTCTTAAAAAATGACCTTTTCGGTTTGAATGACCCTCTTTATACAATTGGAAGTCGATATAAGTTCCGGCTAGTCCTTTCTCATGATCAGTATTTCGGCATCGCCTATTTTATATTTTGTTTAATAACGTAGGTACGTGAATAGTTTGTAAAGTTTGCCTTTGTAATATATATTCGTTTTTTAAAATGTTAATCCTGATGTATAATTTTTGAATTGAAATTTTCAATTGATTGTATATTTCAGCATCGTGAAAGTGTGATATATTATTTTAAGAAGTTTTCAATTTCCTTCACTCTCGGTATAAAAGTGTTCTTGGTAAATAGCTGTGTATAGAGAACATAATGTTTCATACACCCAGTTTTGTTTATATGCATAAAATATAAGAAAGACTTAGATAGTTAATATATAGGTATCAAATAAGTCGAAAGTAGGAAAGCAAAATTTTTATTTAATTGTTGGTAGATTTCGTTCCAAAACGTTATTTTAGATTATAATCAACTGAAAATGCTGTTTCCACTTTGTTTTAATTTTTTTTAAAAAACAGAAGCTTTTTTGTGCATGTATCACTAGTTGTTGTGCGTAGTTGAATGCTTTCACCAATAATGAACTTAATTTTCAAAAATGTATTACTAGAATGAAGCTTTTATCTCTAAGTTTTTATTGAATTAAATTAAAACTCACATAAAGAATTAAACATTTTTTTTATTTATGAAATTATTTTTTAAATTAATTTATATGTAATCAGGAATCCAAGAAATGATTAAAAATAGGGCCAAAATGTGTAAGTAATTGAGACAATTGTGAGATCGCCATTTTATCACAAGACTTCCAAATTCATAATTTTGTTTCCTTCTTGGCATATTTTTAAGGCCAAATGATTTTGATACTGCAGTGGATTGCCAATACTTTTTATTTCTCTTATTTCTGTAACATTTTTATCATTCCTTTTATACTTTACTAAATATTTGTGTAGCCATATATCTGTGGATGAGTTGAATGGGTTCCAAATAAAACCTTTTCGTCAGAGTCTGTATCTTTTCTTGTTCTTATTATTGCACGGCTTGCATTCTTAAATAATTCGATATAAAAACCAACGTTTTTAAAAACAACGTTTTTATATGGTGGAAAAGTTTATTAAAGAAAATTATTGAAATATTAGTTAAAACTGTTAGTTATTTTTAACTTTAAAATTTACTTAAAAAGAGACATTTGTGAGCGTATTATAAAATTCATAATACTCATAAAATCAAAGCATGCATTTGAAAGTTTGTAAGTCATTCTATTAAAAAAATGGGAACCAGAATTCAGAAAAAATTATTGTGATAAGACATCGCGCCAAATATTGGAAACTTTCTTTCTTGCGAATGATTACCGACTAAAAGTCAGCAACCCTTACTATCTCGGAGATAGTAAAGGGGAGATAGTACCTGCCCTTTGTGAGTACAAAAGTTTTACGATACCTCATGTGGCGGGGGGAGTGCCCGGTGTTCCCAGAGGGGGAAAGAAATTTTTTCCCTCAATCCTAAAAGCGCCGAGAGAAAAGAATATTTCGACTTATTAAAATTATTGAAATATTAGTTAAAACTTGTCGCAAACGTCTAAATATTGCATTGTTAGGCGAGTACGAACGATTCCCAAAATTTCAAAGCTCTAGCTTGTTGGGAAGTTGGTTAAATTAACGATCGAAAATTTGATGACACACACACCAAGTGAAATTCAGAAAAATAGTAAGCACAGATAGTAAGGGTTGCTGACTTTCAGTCAGTAATCATTCCCAAGAAAGGAAGATTCCAATATTTGGCGCCGTGTCTTATCACAATAATTTTTTCTGAATTTTGGTTCCTCCTTTTTTTTTTTTTTTTTTTTAATAGAATGACTTACAAACTTTCAAATGCATGTTTTGATTTTATGAGTATTATGAATTTTTTAATACGCTCACAAATGTCTTTTTTTAAGTAAATTTTAAAGTCAAAAATAACTAACAGTTTTAACTAATATTTCAATAATTTTCTTTAATAAACTTTGCCACCATATAAAAACATTGGTTTTTATATCGAATTATCTGTATTTCACTTGCTGTGTGTGTGTCATCAAATTTTCGATCGTTAATTTAACCAACTTCCCACTAAGCTAGAGCTCTGAAACTTTGGGAATCGTTCTTACTTGCCTAACAATGCAATATTTAGACATTTGCGACAAGTTTTAACTAATATATTTTTTTACATAATGCAGTTTAGCCCAACCACTTGGCGCGGTTTAAAAATTGCCAAACTTGGCGGTTTTTTTTTTTTTTTTTTTGACTGAACGTTAAGTCCGCGAAGCGTACCAGGGTAGCCACATTTGGCAAAATACCGCCAAATAATTCCTGTCTCTTAGAGTGGTTTGACTAAACTGCATTCCAACCATTTAATTTACCGGATGAATTAGTTTTGTTAGTTTTAACGTTTTTATGTATTTCACTTGGTGTGTGTGTGTGTGTATCAGAGTGTTATCAAATTTTCGATAGTTAATTTAACCAACTTCCATCAAGCTAGAGCTCTGCAATTTAGGGAATCGTTCTTACTCGCCTAATAATGCAATATTTAGACATTTGCGACAATTTTTAACTAATATTTCAATAATTTTTTAATAAACTTTCCCACCATATAAAAACGTTGATTTTTATCTCGAATTATTATAACTGTTTTTATAGCTGTAATGTGTTAAAAAAATGTTGAAAGTTGTAATTTGACAGTTCGAATTCTAGCTTGCTGTATTGTTTTCGGGTTCAGCTGTGTTGTTTTCAGTAGTAAACAATTCTAGTTGTAGTTTTCATCAAATTGATCTCTTTAGTCATTAAATCCTTGGAACTGGTATTGATATAGTGAAATTTTTACAACTGAAAATGGTTGATATCTGACTCATCATCAACTTTTGATTCATATGTGAATAGCGTCATTTTTTTTTAAAAAAAAATTCTAAAAAAATAAGGGAATTTAAAATGAAAAATGTGATATCATACGTGAATTTGTTATCCGGAATCAATTGAGTGTTACAACTGTAATCTCTCTCGGTTATTGGTCGAATTAAACATCGTAATGCATTACGTCCGAATATAAGAATTATTGGAATTTCCTTTCCAATATCTAATGAAATTAGGACTTGTCCTTGACATTTGAAGTACGCTAATTAATATTCATTTTGACGGACAGTTGTTACTGATTGTAAAGATGGTGGCTACCTTACATAAAGACTCGAAACTTTCATCATCGAGTGAGCTCGCTAGCAAACGTGAATGCCTCTCATTACCCGAATAAATCTTATCACATGTTGAAATGAAATTAGCAGAGCCAATTTCCATATCCCCCCTCCTCATTTTTTTTTATTTTCTGTTTTTCATGCATCTCGATCAGAATTACATTTTGTCTGGAGCAGCATAGCCGCCTTCTTGTGTCTTTAAACTCAACCATCATTCTCATCCTCGATGATATGAATTTATTTGCTTATCGACCAGGGGTAACCAGGTATCTTCTCATCATTATTTTGAATTTGGGCTTTGGCAAATATGTCTCATTTGCTGGTTTAGCTCCCACACATATTTATTTTGCCTTTAAGTGGATTGTAGTTTATTGAGACTGAAGGGATTTCATGACTCTTAAACCTTAAAAAAAATTTGATGTTCTGATAAAAATTATGTATTGATCTCTAGATTCTCCCTGAATGCTTTAAAATTACGGAATTCTGACTTATTAAAGGTGAGTGTGGGGTTTATTTTAGGAAGTCCAGATATCTTTCAAAAGTTCTCAAATATTATTGCTGACTGAAGTAAAGATAAACTACCTGTGCAAATATTAGCTTACGCTACATCGACTTTACTGGCAGAAGTGAACATGAGGTTATAAAAGCTTTTATTGCTCCTGAGTCTGCAGCCACAGGCAATGGTTTAACCAAAAATGAGGAAAAACAAAATTTATCGCCATAACTCGTGTATCTCACGACTCCTTCTCTCAAGTAAACGTCTAAATTTCTGCGGACGTCCACCAATGTTACGTACATTAGCTGTGTTATTTCCAGTGTTGATAATATTAAACTTGAAATTGACTATAAGTTACTTATGGATAATTTTAAAAAAATGTTTGAGCCTTTAAGCGGTTAAGTTTGGATACAAAAGTAAATCTATAAAACCATTATCAGACTTATAATAATGCAAGGAGTGAGTGCTGGCCACTAACGAAGACAGGTCAGGATAGGAAAGAAGAATTCTCTGAAATATATTCAGCCTAATCAAAGAGAATGTTGTGATGTTGGACTATTCGTAATTTTCTCCTCGGGGACATTTTAAGCATTCTTTGAATTGCTTAAAATAACAAATCCTTGCCAGCTGTAATGTAACGTTATTAGGTAAATTAGATGAAAATACGAAGTGTATTGAATTAATTCAGGGATAGTTATATTCAAGCGAAATAGAATTGAGAAGATAGAGAAAGGAGATAAACAATAACTACGAGCTGATAGATGTTTGTAAATTAGAATGAGTTATTGTAATTCATCACTTGGATTAAAGTTATTTGAAAGGGACTCCTGAGTAGAATAATTGGAGTAGAATCTGCTGTAATCAAGAAATGCTTGTAAAAGTCTGAGTTTGTTTTTAAACGTTGAAGAGTCAGACACACAAATTCTATTGAGACGAATCACACATACAATGAAAAACACAAATATTATAACATCTTACACCCGTTCAACTTCCACACTTTTGCCTTATCAACTAATTTTTAATTTTTACCCCCCCCCCTATTTTTTTTTTAAGTCTAGAGTGTAGTAACACCTTGTTTGAGCTCTTGCACCAATAAAATCGTCCATCACTCACTCCTCACCTTTACTATGTCCTATTCTTCTAGTTCACAGTCTGGAACTAGTATTGATGGTTTCAATTCCTGAAACAACTGGAAATATTTCATTAATGACTGAAAACAACCGACATGTTTTAGTATTTCAACACTGTTTTTTTTACCCTTTATAATGATCTACCGAATTGAAATTCAATAAACGGTATTTAGTAGTACTTTCCGAGTGAATCATTTTGCTACAACCGCATCAAACAAATGTAAATAATATTATGAAACCTTTCTATTTTACAAAGTTAATACCACAATAATAATTGAAACTCTTGCAGTTATTATTGTGATTCCGTAAGTGGCCGGGGGTAGCTTAGTAGGCATGATCGCGCAGTCGCGGCCGGTGTTGTTTACGTCGAGTTACGTGTTCGAGGCCTGATGCCACAAAAAATCCGGCGTGTAGCGGGGCTAATTCTCGTTGAATATGAATTTGAATTTGGGAACCTTATAAAAGATTGCAAACCACAATTATAAACGAAAAGTAAATTGTTTTTTGAAGTTCAAAGAAGATGGAGTTTATTTTATAAGCTATTACTCGGATAAAGCCATTTGTTGGTTGATCTAATTTTGTGTATGTTGTGTGGTGTTTTTTTTTAAGTTGAAGTCAAAGCAATTTTTACATCACGTTCTGAACGAAAATACCGAATGTGTGTGAAGCGAGTAAATTTAAACAGCTGTCGGATTAGCAGTTACGCACACTTTTAACCTGTAAAGTTTGTCTGTCGGATTGTAAATTTAATAGCTTGGAAGATTCCCGTGGCTTATGTTAAATAAGGGGGAAGGAGAATATGCAGTGGATTATCCTATGAATGTTGAGAGATTTTACCCCCAGAAATTTAGTATCACATTTCACATAATGAGATGACGGCTAAAATGAGAAGCAGAGCTGAAAAATATTCCTTCTCAACGATGTTCAGCTTACGCTTACGTCTTCAGTCGATTATAGCTGAAACTATCTAGTATTAATTCTGAAATATACTTTTGGTAATGGATGAATAGAATATAGTTTTATACCATTGTTATTCGAGTGGTGCCTTAAAATACCGTTGTAACGTAAAAGGATTTAAGAAAGAGGGGCGTTTTCTACAAAGAGAAATGAGCCTTTATTATGTTAAGTTTAAATAATCCTTAATTTTTAAAATTTAAATGGAAGTAATATGTCAACGTTAAGAAATATGTATACGCATGTATCTGTTTATGTAAAGAAAATTCACATTTATGCGTAAATAATCATGCATGAGAATTAATAATCAATAGATATGTGTTTACATTGTAAGTCGTTTCCTTACCTTTAGGTACATCTTGCTTAAAATCCACTGCGTTTATAACTTAAACATTTGCAGAGTACTAAACATAGCATTCTATACACTGAACATTATTATATATTTTCAAAATTTGAATTAAATAAAATTACTTTTTTTAAAAAAAATTATAACTCAAAATTTTCATAATTTTATGCAAATATTGTGTAAAACTTAAAATTTGTGTTTGTTAGAAAAACTTTTTTGTGCAGGTAATAATCCAATTTTTTGACGTGGAAAATAAAGCAAATTAACAACGAATAAAGCAAATTTTGAGAAAATTGTATTAGAATTTTAGTCACGGAAAACACATTCTGAGAAATCAGAAAATAAAGATATTTTTTTCGGTGTCGAGGCTTGTTTTTGTTAACAATTTAAAGGCTCAATTTTCTAGCCTTCTATTTATTAAATTTTCATTATACTTCTATGAAATTAGTGAAAGGTATCTCTAATTAAAACGTTTTTCTGAATTTCACTTGGTGTGTGTGTGTGTCATCAAATTTTCGATCGTTAATTTAACCAACTTCCCATCAAGCTAGAGCTTTGAAATTTTGGGAATCGTTCGTACTCGCCTAACAATGCAATATTTAGACATTTGCGACAAGTTTTAACTAATGTTTTCTTTAATAATGCAGTTTAGCCCAAACACTTGGCGCGATTTCAAAAATTGGCACCAAACTTGGCATTTTTTTTTTTTTTTTTGCTGAGCGTTAAATCCGTGAAACGGAACAGGGTAGCCACATTTGGCAAAATATTGCCAAATAATTCTTGTCGCCAAGGGTGGTTGGGTTAAACTGCATTCCAACCATTAATATACCGGATGAATTAATTAATTTTATTTGGTTTCTACGTTTTTATGTATTTCACTTGGCGTGTGTCTGTCTGTGTGCGTATCAGTGTGTCATCAAATTTTCTATCATTAATTTAACCAACTTCCCATTAAGTTAGAGCTCTGAAATTTTGGGAACCGTTCTTACTTGCCTAACAATACAATATTTAGATATTTGCGACCAGTTTTAACTAATATTTCAATAATTCTTTTTAATAAACTTTGCCACCATATAAAAACGTTGTTTTTAAAAATGTTGGTTTTTATCTCGAATTATTTTACAACGTTTTTCTGAATTTCACTAGGTGTGTGTCATCAAATTTTCGATCGTTAATTTAACCAACTTCCCATCAAGCTAGAGCTTTGAAATTTTGGGAATCGTTCGTACTCGCCTAACAATGCAATATTTAGACGTTTGCGACAAGTTTTAACTCATATTTTTTTAAATAATGCAGTTTAGCCCAATCACTTGGCGCAATTTGAATAATTGCTAAACTTGGCGAAATTTTTTTTTTTTTTGGTTGAATGTTAAGTCCGCTTCGCGGACCAATTTAGCAACATTTGGCAAAATACCGCCAAATAATTCCTGTCTCCAAGAGTGGTTTAACTAAACTGTATTCCAACCATTTAATTTACCGGATTAATTAATTTTAGTTAGTTTTAACGTTGTTATGTATTTCACTTGGTGTGTGTCTGTATGTATGTGTATCAGTGTGTCATCAAATTGTCTATTGTTAATTTAACCAACTTCCCATCTAGCTAGAGCTCTGAAATTTTGGGAACCGTTCTTATTTGCCTAACAATGCAATATTTAGATATTTGCGACCAGTTTTAACTAATATTTTAATAATCTTTGCCACCATATAAAAACGTTGTTTTTAAAAACGTTGGTTTTTATTTCGAATTATTTAATGTCTGTTACCTTAAAATTTAACATATTAAAGGGAAAAATCGCCTATGCATGGAATTTTTCTAAACTTTTAAAGACTCTGCTTATATATGTTACCATTACTTTCTTTATAGGCAAACACGGGGATCTTAAACCAGAAAAACACCCTAGTGGTCTTTCAAGTGGAATCTCAGAGCCTCTACTTTGTTTTCGGCCTTTCTGGTCAACCAATTCCCCCCCCTCCTTTTTTTTTTTAAACATCTGGCTTACCGTTACGCATTGTTTAGCGCAGCATAGCCGTATCTGGATTTTGCGCTATTAATCTTCACCATCACTCACTCACATAATAAATATGTTACAATGCCACGAATTTTTCAAAATTAGGACATTTTTTGTCGGAAAATATCTTTCTATATTGGATAAGGCTTTTTGATGTTATAGAAGGCTTTGAACCTTCTGTGATATCCTGATCTGATCTCCTCGCAAACATTTGGAAGATACTCTCGTCACTTGCGTCTTGCTCCAATTTTAACCCATAATACTCGGGATTGGTTATTATAATATATACTACAACAAATCGAAAGACTGATTGAATCGTTACAGTATGTGCATAATAATAATAATAATACAAATGAAATATATGTGAACCTGGGTTAAAAGAATGAATTTTAAAAAGTAGTCCTTTATTACTAAATTAATTTTTGTAATGTTTCCTAGATTGAAATCATTCAAAACAGCTTACTAATTTTCGCGAAGGGTTCCCGGAACGTGATAATGTTCGAGTCTTCCAACATACGAGTAGATTTGCCAACATCTCGACAATCTTTTTATTTCTAAAGCGTGAAATGCATAGGGTTCTGAGAAGTCTCTTTTCACACGTACTACGTTGATCCGGTCATTGCCTCGTAATGTGAAAACTCCTCGCGGTCGGTTAACCAACCTCTTTTACAAATTTGAATTATGTCAGGTTTCATTACATTTCTATATATACATTCCTCTTCGAACAGAATATGTGCCTTAACTACTCAATCCCTAAAAGCCGTTTGATGACAATTGCGAAAATCATTGGCGTTTTATTGTGAGGGCCGTAAACTTATGAAAGGTACAACAATAAGAGAGAATGATTTATATATAATCTCAATCTGTGTGCCCCTATCTATCTATGCTTGTCTGTCTGTATTTCTGTCTGTCTCTACATCTGTCTGCTTGCTTCTCACCACAGATTATTTGTCTGTCTTGTCTCTGTCTGTCTATCTGTCTCTTTGTCTCTCTCTCTCTCTCTCTCTCTCTCTCTCTCTCTCTATATATATATATATATATATATATATATATATATATATATATATATATATATATATATATATATATTTGTGTAAGTACGTACGTACGAACGAAATACTGAATTTAATTTTCAAAATTACGTACATGCGTACTAATTCGGTATTTTACATGGATATTTCGGTTAAGTATTTCACATGGATTCTGAGGATCTAATAGAGACTATCCCTATTAGTTCAGAGCATGGGAAATGCCGATCTAAGCATTTTCGGATGTCGCGTGATCGCATAATTTAAAAGATTAAGAGGAATGGGATCGCACGAAATAACGATGAGCATATTATTATGATAGTTAAAATTTAAATTAAGAAATGTAGATTTTAATTAGGATAAATTAGGAAATTAATTAGATTTATGGGAAACCATTACATATAATATTTTAAATTTTAGATATCCCTAATAATTCGCTTTTATAAGCTGTTAATTATTCCGTCCTCTTATGTAATGATGATTTTATAACATAAAAACTAAACAATAGACGCGAGCCTGTAAACCTCTTTTCGTAAGCACGTCTTCAATCACTTACAATTCCACACAATTAATCCTTCTGTTTCAGTATACAAGATTGACTTGACGCATCTAGTTATAAACCAGCTCTTTTTAGCTTTCAGATTCTTTATTTAGTTTATCGATTTTATTTGCTTTATCAACTTCTAATAAATGTCGGTTTAATCACTGTCAAATCAATGACGGCTGCATGGTGAGAATTGACAGGGATTGCTATTCCATCATGATGGATGCGGTAAAATTTTAAAAACTGGATTATAATGATAGTCGCGACTGACGTATCTTGAGACTTCCTATTTCCTTCTATGTTCATTTCGTCATCTCACTCAATAGTATCTGCTGAATAACCCCATTGAATTACGAATGAATGCGACTCGTTTCGAATTGTGTTGGTATCGTTTTAATTGATATGTGTAGGAATGTAGTTAAGTAAATTGACTGAAACTGTGTAGATGGCAGCACGAGATGGCTGATAGTATACAAGAGAAAGTCATGTGATCATTGACTGTAAACGAAAAGAATTGCAGAATGTGGTGAATTTTATTGAAGCTCGGATTATTATCCTTCCTGGCTTTGGTCTTCGATCTTGCTTAGTAATTTGAGACTGAACGATCGAATAAAAAACTTTTAAACATACAAAAGTGAAATGAAATTATGGATGTAGAGAGATGAATAATATTATTAATATTGTATTGAAAATCTCTCAATAAAAAGATAGAACAAATAATTTAATGCTACTGGTGTGAAACCCCGTCAACCGTGTAAGCTTTCGCAATTGCAGCTGAACTTGCATCAATAATTTAGGTAGTCAAAAATTCTTATTTTCTTTCAAGATTCTAATGAATTTTGTCTTCTTTTGTTGTGAATCTGACTATACATAAATTCATCTGTACATGAATTTAAGTGGAGGTGCTTGTCTTCCCGATGCTTTTTAAGATTCCATTTGGCCCAGTACTCCGTCTCAAATTTTTGTGAATACATATCAGTCTCTTGATCTACAAAGCTATTACGATGATTAACTTTGAAATGTTTAAATGAAAATAGCAATTTATTATAATAGCTGAAATAGCACTTGTGTTGTTTCTAGTATGACGTTAATAAAACCAAATTATAATAGTTTATGAAACACCAAAACACTTGTTTAAATATGGGCCAGACAAGGTTATTTAAAATCACGTGGTAAATAGTGAAATAGATCACGCCGCGTCGGACTACAACAAATAGCAAAATAAGAAGGAAAAAAACAGAGTTCAATTTCATGCATCGTTTGACGAAGGTTGCCGACGGAATTTTACATAAACATCTTGCGTAGTAAAAATAAATGTTAAGTCCTAAAAAGTTATTCCGTTTCGAGATTAATACTCTGGAAAATGTCAGGAGAGTGGGTGGGAGGAGTTGAAACGATTAATCGGGAGGCGGAAGCCAATGTTGGCTTAGTGTTCAGAAAAATCTTGTGAAAGAGATTTTTTTTTCTCCCCGTCTCAGCCAAGTTAAGAGCGGGGAATCTGATTGGCCCTTAGGAAAGAATCCCTATCGGCTTGTAGTTTGACTGGATTTGTGTGTGTAACATATTGAAACTGACCGCAGTAGAATATGGATGGCAAGGCAGACTACGCTCACGCCACAGCTGTCGGGAGAATAATAGTTAGAGAGTGTTAGGAGATGGTTAAGCATCTGAGCGATAATACGATGATGACACTATTGTCCCGTAGTGTAGCGAAGGATTCCCAGGACATGTTGAACAATACGTTGATATGTTTGCGTCCTCCAACTATTTACTGGTAGAACATACTCCTCTACCTATTTTATTTCCAGAACGTAAATTGTGTTGTGTTCCATCAAGTCTCTTTTCCTTTTCAATCATTGAGCCTGTGAATATATTTGTATTCGAAAATTTCTTCGCAGTTGAATAATTAACTGCGTTATAAATTTGAAATTACTTATGGGTGTTTCGTATTTTTCTTTACAAACTTCTTTATACAGAATATAAGCAATAGTTGCAGAAAACTCCAACCCTCCTACGATACTAGAATCATCGTTTTATTGTGGGTACCGTAAATTTACGTATGGGCCTATTTTACAATATAAAAATGATTAATTTATGCATTTAAGAGACAATGGATATGTCTCCGTAGCGGGAGCCTTTCTAACGTTAAGGGATAAATTTCCTTGAGATCATGGCATTTCTCTTTCCGAACTTATATCTCTTTAAAACTCAGTTTAGTTAAAAGTTTAACAACCACTACTATTTCTCATGATATGCATTGGGTCTGTTGGCGAAGAAAAAAATGGTCTGATAATCAAGTAGCTTATTCGTTTCCCAAATCCGATACATTAGTTGTTTCCGAATTTTAGACTCGCAAGAAAATGAAGTCAATACACAGCCAGCTGGCAGCCGACCGCATATTTCAACTCCATTGTTATATTGTCAGATTTGAGACGGACTGAGGAGTTGTAGCTTCTTAGTGTTTCCTCTCTTTCAATACATGGCGACATGCTATAGACTATTGGAAAGCCGATAAATAGATTTATTGAATGGTGTATATCGTATTCAGTTTTTCTCAATTGATCGCGAGTTACAAGTAATCGTTATGGGTGATTTCTTCAACTACACTGTAATAAAAATATGATCTTATTAAATTATTAGAAATATGAAATAGGTTAGGAATAATTCATTTTGCAAATCTTTTAGACGCCTGTTCAATCAAATTAATCTTCGGAGGAATCTATATTCTGAATCCACAATCCGCCGACTGCGATGCTCTTATTTCTGTGCTAATCATTGCTATCTAATCCATCTCTACTTGTTAAAGCGGTTTTTTTTTATTTCATCTCAAGGTACTAGTTGCACTTAACATAGACTGCTGGTTGTGTAACGTCCCTTCATTATTCATTTCGGTTGGCATCCCCAATAATAACTGATGCAGGGAGCTCACAATTTAATGAATAGACTTCAGAAAAGAACTAAATCACTTTATTTAATAATTATTCTAATTAATGCTCTCTTTGCTTTTGTTTTTCTTCGACGTGCCTGAATCTTAAAATTAAGCAATAAAATTCTAGCTTATTTACTCACTCGTGTCTAATGAGCTACTTCTCAGATGCTGAAATTTCGAATTCTATTTACTCTAACCAGGAATTACTTCTTATTGAATTAAATTACAGAAGATCGGTTACCGCAAGTCATTGCAAACTCTAACATGCAAAGATTTACTACTCACAATCAGCTATTCCACTCTCACTTTCAATTCTGTTTCTGGCTTCGGATTCGTGGCCGGTGGTTTTCGTTGAGTCGCGGGTTCGATCCTTGGCCGCTAAAGACCCGCCGGGGCTGATGCACATTAAATCTGTCGGGGCCCAAAGTCCTCCCGATGGCGTGTTTGGAAGTTAGGAGAGGGAGTGCCAGCTCAGGCGTCGTCTTCGTCACTTGATCGTGGTTCAAAATTACGAGGTCCGTCGCCAATAGCCCTCGTGCGACGTTAATAAAAAAGTAAACTAAACTTCAATTCTGTTACGCTTATATATCACTATCCTGAAATCAATTCATTTCATTTCTTACCTTAATCTATTTTACCAAGATCACATTTCATTTGATTGGAAAGGAGTTAGAAATTTAAACGCAAAGTGTGGTAAAAAAATATGGATTAATTAATCTGCAAACAAACAGTGCGCGTGTCGAGATAAAACGGCACTTAACCGAGTCACGTGACATCTTCTGTTTCCATTCTTGCATCTACAGCCCTTCGAAAAAAATTGTGTTTTAAAAAGAAATTTCTTTTAAAAAAATTTGGAAAATCTGCCGAAGAAACTCATTTATTGTTAAAAGGAGTATACGGTGATGATTGTTTATCTTGCACTAAGGCTTTTGAGTAGTTTAAACAGTTCAAAGAGAGACGAGAAGTGATTGACTCATTCGGTACGACCTACAACGGCAGACGAAATCATTGTAAAAAATCAGTGTTTTTACCTGAAATAAACAGTCGATTTAGTATTCGCGCAGTTGCTGTGACGTAAAAATCGACAAAGAATCTCTGTTTGGCTGATTTTGCGCGAATTGTGGAAGATCGAATGTATTCTTCATCAAGTCAAAGCCCCGGTCCAAATTGACTTCTCTGTCAAGATGTTTTTGATCTATAAGATTCCTGTGTTGTGGTACATCTATTCTATTCACTCGATCTTAACCCCATGTGATTTTTTTCTATTCCTAAGGCGAAATCAGCTCAGAAAAGAGCAAGATTCGAGACAGTTTAAGCTTATAATAGAAAACGCGATGAAAACCATAAACATACTTTCTGAAAATGGCTCCCAACACTGCTATGTCCAATGGAAAATTGCCGAGTAGTGTAGGAACCGTTGAGAGGTGTATATTGAAAAGGGGACAATATTAAAATTTTGAAGAATAAAAAATAGTTTATATAACAATAATCTGGTTTCTCTCTAGCTATAGCATAGCTTACCTTGGCTCTTGCGCCATAAAACCTCACTGTCACTCACTCACTCTCTAGCTATACCTAAAATAAAATCAAAAGTATCCCCACATGTTAGTTAAGGGAAGATTCGTGAGAATAGCCCAACGTTACAGTTCTACTTTATTTCTATGCAAGATTTTCTCCATTTGACTGATTCATTTACATTAAACGTGCCCTAGTTACAAATTTGTTATGTAGAGATTAACTTTTCCCCTTTCCACGCGAATCTTTTTTCTCTCTCTTAGTTAGTTAGAACAGGATTATATATATATAATAATAATTGAAGTAGATAAATGCTTCTATCAATGAACAAAAATATGCTTCGAATATATTTTTTCTACGAGGTGGCTTTTTTTTCCCTTTGAAAATTCCTTATCGGAGGCAATTTGTTGCTTTATTTTGCTAAGGATTGATTCCTGACCATAAGTTACCACGTGATTTTGAATTTTTCGAAAATCCTTGATTTTAACAATGTAATCGAGCGCATAACTTTTTTTGCTGAGTGAGGGAGTCTGCTGCCCTGGACTAATATGGAAGTTTGAATTGGAAGGTATCATCTGATCGCGTAGTCTTTCTTCGAACAATATCATGTACATCTTGTGGTGTAACTCTAAAAAGACATAAAAAATGTATATGCTATACATAGCCATTTTTCATGAGTTATTTAAACTCATGATTTGATTCCACTAATGGAATTAAATAAATCTACGAATTCTAAAGCTAATCGATGTTGGTAAATTATGAAGATCGCAGTAGTTTAATGGTCCTCGCGGGTCGAGTTCTGATGCCGCTGAAGACCCGCCATTTTTCTGGGCTGATGCACATTGAATCTGGTCGAAGTCCCAAGTCCTTCCGTTGGTGTGATGTGGATGTTTAGAGAGGGAGATGCCAGCTCTGATGTCATCCTCGTCACATGAGCATGGTTCGAAATTACAAGGTCCATCGCCAATAACCCACGTATTGCTTCTCAGTGCGACGTATATAAACAATCACTATTCATGAACACTTATTGCTTTCATTTTTAGACCGTGGCCCAGAATTTTAAATTTTGCAATAGCAAGAATTTAATTTGAACTTTAATTCTTTAACTTGATAAAAAAAATAGTCAAATGTACACTTTTTGCTGTCGTGCAATCGACTTTTAAAAATCGTACCGTCATTAATTGGCTATTAACTGTTTTCTTTACCTGTGTCTCTGTGTAGTAATCCGTGTTACTTAATTCTTAATCTCGATTTCCTTCTCTCTTTCACCCGAAACTTGTTTAAGTCCATTCGACGAATCTTCAGAATGCGGAAAAATCGTGAAAAGATGCTCTGCCTGCCCTATTTCCTCGCAATGTTCTGAGAAAGATGCTACTCATGTTTGCAGAATAGTATGTAAAGAAACAGTTCCTTAACCATTGTTCTTGAAAGCAATTTTTTCTCGCATTATCCATCTGCTTCTTGTTCCTCGTAATAAAGTTTTCCTTCATGGTTATTCGTAATGTTTAAATTGCTGAAGGGATGTTAACGTAATAGATTTAGTGTGTTAATGATTTGCAAGAAGTTGTACTGTTCAGTATCAACAGAATGTAATGTTGCAAGATGACGAAAACTTAAATGATGTTCCTTCTTTCAGGTCTAAGCATTTCTTTCGAAATCCCTGGTGCTCAAATAGGTACTGATTATTGGACAGGATATCTTACTACAAATATAAATTATATTTTAATTCAATTTTTTGAGAAAAATTAAAATTTCAATTTTTGCAAGCGTTACGATAACGGTTAGGTATTTAGTGTTGCTGTTTTAGTGTTAACGTTAATAATCGGTCGTAGTCGCGAACTCATGACCAGTGCTGTTCCTTTTGAATCGTGGGTTCGAGTTCTGATTCCATTATTGCGAGGCTGATGCTCGTTAAATTTGTCGAAGCTCAAAATCTTCACGCAGCGTCGGTGAGGTAGCTCATCTGTCGTCCTCGTCACATAATCGTGCTTAAAATTAATTAAAAGTTAATAGAATATTAAAAGTTACTTTTTATTATTTTTTTCATTTTATACATTTACTCATCTTTATGTTTAAAATGTTATTTTAGCTATGCATTCCTGGGATATTTTTATGATTTTTTTTTTTTTTGTATTAGGCATGCGTTAACATTTATTGTTAAAATATTGTTATTTTAAATCATTCTATTGAAGAAGTCTGTGAATTTAATTTTTTTTTTTTTTTTTTAATAAAAGTCGAGTAATTTTCAAACTCCAAATTAGGTATCACTCGACTACTGCAAGCTAAAGATTTTAAGGAACAACATTTTAACTACTCGTTCTTCCTAAGAAATTTTTGTGGGATGAAATGAAATAATTGGCATGCAATACCCTAACCCCCTAAATACTAATGATATGTCGGCCGGCGTAACATATTGTCACAGTCACGAACTTCATAACTTGAGGGTTGCAAGTTCGATATCTGACATTGTCTAATGAGACAGAGATGCTGCGACTTAAATGCAGCCTGTCTTTCACAGCCTCTCATTTTTGTAGTGTGGATGTTTGTAAAATACAATGCATAGTTCATCGCAACTTGATCGTCATTTAAATACATTTTCTGCTGATATTAAAGAAGATAATCCAAATTCGGATTCCCTCCCCCCATACATAGGAAAATGATCATTTATTAGTATCACATTCAGATCTCTATCGTTTATATATTAGTATATTCTAATGCAGTTTTCTTTTTCTTTTTTCTTCATTGTCTAAATTTCAGTTAAAACAAATGTTTGGCGCAGCATAACCAGATTCGGCTTTTGCGCCATAGATACCAACATTCACTCACTTGCCTATTGAAAAAATAATAAATCTGTTTTCATTATTATTTCAGAGCTTTTTTCAACGAAAAAGTTCATTTTTAAAGTTGCTCTTCGTCTAATTCGAATATGAAATGACAAAGTTTCACTTGACTGTGAAACTTTGTACTACATAATGAAGCTCGCGAAGTTACAATATATTTCACAATTGACCATTTATCTCACAGAGCTGTTGCCAAAGGCTTGATCAAATTTTACGCCAAATTTCAAAGAGTTGACCAAAGATCATTTTTCAATATTATACTTTTCATAAATGCGTTTTTGTATATTGTTTTTATTAAAATTCTGAAGTATTTGATATTTACTTTCTTTTAATTACATTTTCTTACACACGTGCACTTCGAACAACACTAGAAACTTGCATAAGATATATAATCATAATAATTAAATTTGAATTTGTGTTCAGAGTACTATGCACCTAGGCTGTGGTTTTTATAATATATGAAAAACCGGAATATAGCTTTCATCGATTTGAGGCGACCCCACACCTGCTATCTACAATTTCATAATTTATTTCCAGTATGTAAAGGGTATTTGGATATTTATTGTCCCGCCTCCTTCTGTTTCCATCGGCTCGTGATTCGATTACTGAAGTTCCGCCGTGGAGCACATTAAATCTGGTCGAGGCTTAAGTCCTCCCGTTGCCGTAATGTGGGAGCTTGAGGAAAAGGTGTCGGCTCAGGTGTCATCCTCCTCATTTGACTGAGGTTCAAAATTACGAGATCTGTTGCCAATAGCCCTTGTGTTACTTCTCTGTCCGACGTTAATGAAAATCACAATCATAAAATATTACCCCTGAATTTTGAATCAAAGCTTCTAGAATACCACGTCAATAACTTCAGTGCCGGATCCTTATTGGTTTTAGACATTTTTATATAGGCTATAATGTAATATGATATGATAAATAAAAGTTTTGAAAAAAATTCTATGTTTCGCAAGGAGCAAGAGTCCCTTTGGTGGCGAAATTTTTTTTTTTTTTTTTGCAACGCATTGCGTAGAACATTTATCTTGTGTTTTCACTCCCTCAATTTCAGATTAATAGACATACACTTAACAGAAATGTAACTGAATTAAAAGAATGAAAAATATATACTTACGTAATTGATATTAAGAATAATGTTTCAGGTCAACATCAACTCGTATTTCTTCGGATGTTACATATAGTTCTGGAGAAAAACAAAGTATTATATTATTTGAATATTCGGGGAAATATTTAAACAGACGCACTCTGGATGAGTCTCGCGACTCATTTGACCGCTGACTGTCTGTTATTTAACTAACCATACCCCCCCCCCCCCACTTATTGTTCTCGTTATTATTCATATCAAACCATTTATCAATTTACGTGGTTTCAGTTAAATCTTGTATCAAAAAAAGTTAAAGGAAATTCTTGTGATTTCTGAGACTTACGTCAGGCTTGTTTTGATTTTTCCCCCTTTCTTCTTTTCGTTATTTTATTTCATACCTGCAGTTGACGCTGGCAAGAAGTCATTAGTTGTGAAAAGGGAATTTTTTCCTCCTCAAAATGGCTGTCAAGGTCTTCTACTTTGAGTATCACTTTTTTTTTTTCCTTCTTCGAAACAAATGGCACGCAAATAACCCCTTAAAATCTTTGAATGCTTAATCGATGGAGTCCTTTTCTTTTAAACAACCATCGATGCTTTCGTTTTTCATTCAGAGCATTTCAGGCGTGCCTGTAAAATGCGGTGTTCAACGACCCGACCCTATTTAAAGGTAAAAGTGGCTGATGTTTAAAAAAAAAAAGTGGCATTTTTGGTTGCTAGGAGACTAAAAGGTCTCTGCCCTCACACGCGAAGATTGTTTCTTGTGATACGTAAGTCTTACGCATTTCGACCCCACCTTCTTGTCAGTCATTTGTTAATTATATTTCTCGTTTTTTTTTTATTTAGTGTTTTCCTTTTTTTGCCTAAGTCTGGACCGCACTGGCACATGGAAGCTCTCGGCCTTATATAAAAGATGGACTGCTCTCATATTGTTCATTGTTCTTTTGTGTGTAATTGGAAGATGAAAAATCCGTATGCCAAAAATAAAGTCAAGTAATTTAGAATTGAGTAATTAAATTATTATTAGCTTACATGCTTTGTTGCATCTTTAAATAATAGTTGGAAGAATCTCTCTCCCCTGTATTTGAGGCACAATACATAATACTTACTTCCGATGTTATTTTCTGTCGAAAGAGTTCGAATGTCTTTTGTGAAATTAAACATTTAAGAAAATCTGAATTATTATCAACTTGTTAGTTGTTGTAAAAGTTTCCTTTTCGAATTGAAGAAGTATGACGTAGTACCTTAAAGAATAGGCTTCGCGTTTTTCTGTAATATAATATTTAAGAAAATAGGAATTATTATCAACTTGTTAGTTGCTGTAAAAGTTTTCTTTCGAATTGAAGCAAGGCGTAGTATCTTAAAGAATAGGCTTCGCATTTTCCAATAATTTCGATTTCCCAATTTTTTTGGAACAGAAATAATACTGGAAGGAATGTGCTCGCTATATTCTTAAAATGAGATAGTTCTTTATACAAATTCTCTCTCTTATGCCCAACCATATGCTTTATTTGTATTGTGCCATAAAATGCAGTACTCCCTCTTTAATCCGAAAGATATCGGACAAGAGCATCGCCAGATTACTGGAAAGGCACTAATAATAACGCATCTAAACGGCAAAAATTATATATTGTATAAAATTTAATACGATGCATACATATAAAGTGCCAAATACTTGAAATGACTGAAACCACAAAAAAAGAAAAAGGTTCTGTTTTGTATTGATAGGCATATATTATTCCGTTTAAGATGGAGGTAGGATAAACTGTTCAAGAAGTGATCATGTTAGCGTGCTCATAGTCAACCTTTTTTTGATGAGTCGTGGATAAGAGCTCTGATGCCAATAAATATCCGCCGTGTAGTGGAACTGTTGTTCGTTACATTTGTGGAAATGTTCTTACGTTGGGATGGTGTGTGTAATTATTTTGCTGAGAGTGGGTTAATAAGTGTCCGTTAAGGGGGTCACTTCACGCAGCCTTTTCCCTATCTCCGTAATGTTAAAAATGACCAATTTTAAGGAACATTTTTAAAAAATTGACTGGCTGTAGAGTTACCAATTTTTTTGTGTTCATTTATTGAATAGTTGTTATTATTTTAATGAGAGCTTTTTTTGAAATTTTGATTAGTTTTTTTTTTTAAAATTATTATGTGTTTTTACACGTGAAAAGTTAAAAAACAAAGAAAATTTGTGTACATTTCAACCTCTAAATTTTTTTTGAAAACTTTTTTTGACAAAAGCTCTCATTAAAATATTTCTTTATGTACTAGTAATACATGCACCAAATTTCAAAGCTATAAAATGAGTAGGTTTTTTAAAAATGTTCCTTTTGTGTTGAAATTTACAGTTTTGAGATAATGCAATTTAAAGTACAAACTTACCATTCACTAATAGATATCAATACCAAAGCTTGAATTGCTTAAGACATCTGCTAGATCATCTTCTTGTCTACATTTTAATAGTCTGTTTTTAATTCTAGCTTTATTGGTTCTTTGTAAAACTGCCTTTTTTGCTTTCTTTATGTGAACACGATCTGCTTCTTGTAATGCTCGACATGTATAAAATCCAGGTTGAACATTTAATAAACTTAAAACTTTTAATTTTGTAATGAATCCTTGATTAAATAGAGATATTGTTTCATACTTTCCAGTTTTTAAAGTTCCTAATTCCATATACATTTATTGGGATTATGTACCAGATGATGCTATTTAAATTTTGAATTATGCCACGTAGGCATCTAAAAAGTAGTTCAGGACTTGAAAAATCTCTAACTATTGTTTAATACAATTTATAATAACATCAGGTATGTTATGTTTGTGTTTGTATTGTTTTCCTTTAATTATGGACCTATTATATGCACACCACTTTTCGTCACCAGTGGGGCAAAGACTGAAATACTGAGTATATCGCAGCTTGTGAAATGACTCTGAGTGATTGAAGATCCAGAGTGCCCCTTCAACCTCCAGTTCTCCACTATTTCCAAAGTAATTTGCGAAATACTTCTCTCTGTGTGTATTTCCATTCCTCAAATTGCACAAATATCTGGAAAATACTTCGGCATCAATAACCTTTCCAGTTTCGACACTAATTGTTGTCACGACACCATTTAGTGAAACAAGCCCCCCTTTTTGCCAGGTGCCATCAATAGCCCCAGGTACATTTGGACTTCCATCATTTTTAAATATTTTGTTAGAAGCTATTGCCATAGAAGCTTTTGCGACTTCCTCTGTCGCATCATTTAGTGTGTGGGATAACTCATAAAAGCGCTTAGTAAATGGAGGTAAATTCATCACTCCGCAAAACCATTTCGCAGCAGCATACCCTTTGCCAATTGATCTCATAGCATATGAAAGTCTCGTATTAACTTCATGTACATTAGTATATCCTTTATTAGTTAAACTCTGAGTGACTCTAATATTAAGGACTGGTTGTTCGAAACCATAACTGTCACAACATATAAATAGTTCTGTAGCCAAACCTTGGATTTGACGACCAAGATTAATATGAATACCATGTTTTTTACATTTTATGCATAACACACATACTTTTAAGCAATAAGAAAACAGAGAAGTGTCAATTATTTCCTTAAATTTATCAGAAGAATTTAAAAAAAGCTTCATACTCTCCAGCATACTTACATAAAGTTGATACTTACCATATTTTATATTTAAGCTTATATAACTTCAAAAGAAGTTTAATTTAATAAAAAAAAACATCTCTCTCAAACTTCTATTTCTTAAATGTTTGAGCATTAAACCAAGACATAATGAAAAATATAAATGAAAAAAGTTTTCAAAAAGAACAAATTGTCTACATTAGGCGAGTCTAAAATAGCACGTTGCATTCGATAACAAACGTTGAAATGTAAACAAACTTCTATTACTATTCACTTCAATTCTTTCCTCAACAAGTTGCTGATCGACGAAAATTGTTTTCGTGAATTTAAAATAATTTGATAAGGCTGGAAAGAAGCATGTATAATATGTTTTGGTTTAAAAGTGGGCGTGGCAATCAGCTGTTTTGGATCTTGACACATGTAAACAACTTTTTAAGAAAATATTTAAAATACTTCTAATTTACCTAGAACAAAAATTTAAATTGCATTTGACGCAGAAAGATTTGTAGTTACTTTTTCAAAAAAAATTGAAAAATCGATTTTTTGACTGATTTGCGTGAAGTGACCCTCTTAACTGTCAAGCACCGATCTGCTTATTTTGTAACTTTTAATAATACGATATCTGAAAGTTAACAAGTAGAGCTATTTTACATACAAGTTTCATAAACTAGCGTGTTTTTGCGGAGATAACTTTTTTTCTAGAGTGAGCGAAATTTTTTTTTGAATTTTAAAGGTATTTTTTCCCCCTATGACATAAATAATTTGCAGTTCAAAAATTCTTTCTCATTCGAAATTGATGATTTCTTTCAATTGCTATAATTTTTTCCCCCTTTATTCGTGCTCTAAAATAAATTTTTTTTTAATTCGAATCTTTTCCTTTCGAATTGTGTTCTACAAATGTTATAATTTTTCTTTCTTTCATAAACGTAACCGTAATCAAAGGAAGGAAAAAAAAACTTCCATTCCATGTTATGGAATGAACTTTTTTAGCAAGATTCATGATGGTATTGACTTCATAATATAGCGAGAGAATTTTAAAAAGCGATTTTTTTCCCTTTCTTCTCTAGTATGTGGTGTGTTAGTGGAACGAACTTTATTAATGACTTAATGTCACGGATGAGTTACTTCTTTTAACTGACTGTACCTGGTTGAATATCGCGTGTTCACAACAGTTCAATTTAAAATCATCTTATAGTGTCGTACGTGTTGCTTAGTTTTTCTTTTCCGGAAAGAAAGATCTACCTGTTCAAATGATGATATATCTTCAAATTTATTCCGAATCCTTCTGTTAAGCTGTCTTAGCGTATTGTTAAGGAATAGGATCGAAAGTCATTGCTATTTATATCATTTATCAGATATTTATATTGCATTCTTACATTATCGTCCTACAAAACAGAAATTCCCAAAGTGTGCGCCGCGGCATCTTCGCAGAGGTGAGGCGAAATATCATATTTTTTTAAAAATCTTACTTACAATTAGTTGCACTTTGATAAAAAATTGTGCACCGTGGGAAAATCTTAGTTCAAAAGTTTGAAACATTAGAAAAAGTTTGGGAACCACTCAGTTGTTTATCCTGAAAAAGTTGTCAATGGGGGCACAAAATTGGCATTGGATGGTGGTACAACTATTTTCTTTAAAAAAAATTCATAAGACGGGAATGGGCTTATTTCGTTTATTATTTATGCTAACTTAGTCCTTAATCTGAAAATACCCTAAATATTAACTGGAAAAATTGAAAACTGAAAACTTGCAGTACAATAGATAGCTCAGTCCTGTGCTTATAACACAACAAACTACTTTGAATAAAACAAGACAAATACTTTTAAATTTGGTTCGATTTTCTGTTCACGTATGTTAATTTGTTTGTGCTTGACATTATATGAGGAGAGGAACACATTCCCACCTTCTTGATCCGTCTCTGGAACCAGTGCTATAGAGACATGTTCCCAACGGATTTTAGCCTACAGCCCCATTTATGAAACAAACAAAATGTAGTTATGAGTTCTCAGAAAGGCTTCCGAAATTCAGAAAAAGAAATTAATATCGCGGAAACATTCTCTCTCTTTCCCCCCTTTTTTCATTCTTTCTAATGCATTTTATTCCTAGCATTTAAAAGCAGTAATCTAGTTAATTAACTAATTGTTAAAAGCAGTAATCTAGTTGCGATAAGAAAAGTAGGAAATTCCGTAGACTTATCGACACGTCACCAAGAATTTCCGAGGCTGAGAGACTTCATCCTGTTATGAGTTATGCAGACTTGTAAATACAAGCTTTGTTGATGGAGCCAGACCATACGCAAGCACACTGTGGTGTTTCGTGTGGTTCACTACGTATGTCGCCTTGTCTTTCATGTATACTAGTTAAAAAGGTATTGAGCACAAAGCTATAAGGTACCGATAGCTCCTGTCATTGCCAACTGATTTCGCTTGAAAGTCATTTAGAACTATTTTATTAAAAATGCGTTCGATGATCTTATGTTTTTAATCACGCTTCTCAGCACGCTCTTGCGAATAATGGCCAAGGAGGCTCCAGTTGGTCTTCAACATCCTCTAAATTAGCTGTGGACAAAAAACGTCCCCTTAGATTTCCTTAGCATCCAAACGGGGGAAATATCGACCCCGTTGGAAACCACTGCTGTAGAACTTTTGTTCTCGATCTTTTTGAAGCGAGGAACACAACATTCTGACTTTTTTTGTTGTTGTTGTTGCATATTTCTGCTTTAATTTTCCACTTCATCATAATTAAGAGGGGGAAAAATCATAATAAATTATTTGCATGAAAAGACTTAAAATTTTAAATAGATGTGAAAAAAAAATATTATAGCTCCTTAAGAGGGCTCTGTAAATAGAAGTGGCTTTGAATTAAAGTTTTTTTTTTTTTAATTGTTCAACCAAGAAAAAAACTCGATCGTGGGAAAAATGCTTACTCTTCGAAGTTCTTAGATCTATAACTAAAATTTTAAACCACGATCAAACGAAGTGTGTGTTGCTAGAACACTTATCACTCTCGGATGGACGACTGAACTGGTGAGTAGGACTTGGAGAAATTCTGATTCCTAAAAGTGAAAACAATTATTGTAAAAGCCTTTTTTTTTTCTTTTTTTTTTTTTAATCATTAACTGTATACTGCCTGCTACAAGCAGTTAAGGCTTCCTTTAGCGACCAGGCGAAACAAGGAAGTAGCACTTCAGTGAAGGCCTTGGGCGCTAAAAGTGAACGCCTCTTTATCTTTTCTGTATATTTTGGAATCATATGTGTAATTGTTGTCCGTGTGTAAAGTATTCCACATAATAAAATGTTACACCAACGAATGTTGAACTAGGTCCTTATCTCTTTGGTAAAACAGTGGTGATGCTTTACGGGATACCTTTTCGAATCTTCTTTTTGTCAATTAGGTTACCTTTTTATTCCGTCTACATTATAGTTCAATACATCCTTGGTGTAGCTTAACCAGATTTAGCTCTTTCGTCATAAACCTCTACTTACTTAGACCCATTTTAAAAGCCTCTGAGATAAATAATCATTTCCGATTTTCTTTTGTGTAGACGCGTGAGGCTTTTGCTCCACTGCCGTAGTATGCATCTTGTTTATTATTATTATTCAATCTCAAATAATAAAAATAAGTTAAGAATTTAACTCTGTGCTTATTTCCACTTGAAGAGATTAAAAGTAATATAAAACTTTCGCTCAATACTTTGAAATTTACTAATATAGCTAATTTTAAGCAAAAGGGGAATTTAAATTAGAATTGTGTGCAGGTTACACAAAAGTAGTAACGCTGAGAAATGCCGCAATTTTTGGTTGTATTTCTGTTTGTAACAATTCCTGTAGAGCGATATTTAGTGACCTTTCTTATCTCCTTATGTTTGAGTTTGCTGAGGCCACGACCCCCAGGTCTGGCTTAGCGGCTCTTTATTGACTGTCTTGTTTACTTTGGAAAGTAACATGGTGCGCATAGATAAGGAGTAAATAGACTTATCGTGGAAGAAACTGTCTCTCGACAGATTATCCTGTCCTAGTTATCCATTCTAGACTTTGATTAGATAAAGCAAATATTTAAATGTGTTAGAATTTCCAGCACGTCATTATTAGGCGTTGGGGGTGGTTTAAATTTTAGGTAACTAGAATAGAGTTAGCAAATAATTTTTAAATTTTACTTCTAAAAAATAGTACGGTAAATCATAAAATTGGGGTTAGTCGGAAAATTAAATGAAACTAAAGAATTTTCATAATGCCGTGGCAGTAAATGGAAGTGATTTCGTCACCATATGTTGAGAACCGTGATTGCGAAGTATTGCCTCCATGTTCATAACACTTTTACTTGTGACCCACTTTTTACCATTCATGTTGTACTTGAAAGCTACATATACCCTTTGCGTAACGCATTATTGACTTTTTTCACATAGTCGTCATCCCTTTCCTCTCCAAGGAGTCTGTGCCTTTTACTTAACAGCGTCTAATTCAGTTGAAATTTTGCACACACGTATAGCTCATGTAATTACTTTTTATTCTTAAATTTCCAGACTAAAGAGAATTAAATACTACTAAAAAAATATGAACTTTTATTTAAATATGGACTAAAAGGTGTAAAAAATATTTAAGTGTAAAATATACAATTTATAAAAGTTTGAGGCGTTCATACTTCTTTTAATCTCATGTAGGAAGGAGTAGTTATGATACATAGGAGTAATTAATTACCGAGGTATCTTTGTTAAGTGCCCCAGGCTTTTATAGATCGTGTATTTTAAAAAAAATATTTAAATATCTTTAGAGCCCATCTTGAAACGAAATCTCGATTTAAAAAAAAAAAAAAAAAAAAAAAAAATGAAATTTATATGTACTGGGCTCAAATAATGCAAAACAAAATAAGGATTTTCACAAATATCTTATATCAGTTCGTTTTACATGAACGTTTAATTGAAAGCCCAAGATCTATAATTAACTTTTGAATTGAAGTGAACCACTGTTACGAACTGAATGGTTTTTATTGATGCCTTGCATTGATTTCATGGTCTATTTCACAATTTATCTTATGTTTTATGTGCTGTAAAACCACAGCGCAATCATTTGCAAACAAGAAATCCGCAACGATTAAAAAAACTTTCTTATTCAGTAAGGAATTGCAGTTTTATTTGTTTGGTCGTGAAAAGCTCCATTGAATCTTCAACAAGGTCAACTCACCTTCCTTATTCAGTGTCTTTTCAAAACCTGTCAATGTTGTTTCGACAACGTGAAAACTGCTAATTCTCTCCCTCGTGTAAATATCACCTTTTGACATGTTCCTCTTGCCACCGCACTTCGTGGTAATTAGCGTTGTTGGTTATGTGAAGATTTTGGTTTTTCCATCTCTCTTGACGTCATTAAGAGCATGCGCGTTTTCTTTGATTATTAGCTCTATTGGTCTTTCAGCGTCTATGGTATTCGAAAAATTAGATTGGAATTTTTTTTTGGAAGTGTTTTTCAAGTTGGTTGTGTGTGGTTTTTGTTTTGAAATTTTTGATTTCTTTTTGACAGATCTGTGAGATTGAATTCACTGATATTTTTGTCGGTAGAAATGTATTGCTTATTGTGGCGGACATTAATAGGAATAATGCAGTTTCGTTTGCTGTTTTCATTGACGTTCTGGCAAGTTCTGGGATATGTTGTTTATTTTCCGTGAATTTCTGTGAAATGCAATTTAGTGGTTTCGTATGTCTTATTTCTAAACTAATATTTCTAAGCTCAGCTCTAAATTGTGTACCTTCTTCTGGTGAATATACGGCATCACTCACCCGTGACACCACAGTGACCTTTTCCATTTCCATGAGGTTTACGGTCTCTGGTAAACACGGATGACGTACCCTCGGTGAACCCTAGCATTTCATCTCTATTTTCGACCCTTCTTGTCAACCTATTTTTACCTTTTTTTCTATTTTTTTAAACGTTTAGATCACATTACACCTTTTCGGCGCAGTAGGGCATATTAAATTCCACAATCACATATTGAATTCCACAATCTATTGCACCATTAAATTCCACAATCACTCATTTCTTTCTGTTTTTGGATTTTGATTCTAAAATATTACCAAGATTTTATTTCCAACAATGTACTTGAAGATTGTATTACCTCGCATGTATTAAAAAAATAATTTTTATATTTTCGAAATAAATGCATCAAAATTTTTTGAACTATAAATATTTGGTTCATTTTAGAACTTAATAAATTGAAATTAAAGTTAAACATTTTTGCAATTTTGTAGAAGTTTTCAAAATTTGTTAAATTGTGAGGTTATTTTACAACGTTTTTCTGAATTTCACTTGGTGTGTGTGTCATCAAATTTTCGATCGTTAATTTAACCAACTTCCCATCAAGCTAGAACTCTGAAACTTTGGAAATCGTTCTTATTCGCTTAACAATGCAATATTTAGACATTTGCGACAAGTTTTAACCAATATTTTTATAATTTTAATTTCAAAATATCCCTTCCACTCGGTGCTTTTAGGATTGAGGAAAAAATTTCTTTCCCCCTCTGGGAACACCGGGAATTCCACATACGCCACATGAGGTATCGTAAAAATTTTCTACTCACAAAGGGGAGATAATAAGAGGTGCTGACTTTTAGTCAGTAATCATTAAGAAAGTAGAATTTAAATGATTGGCATGTCGACTAGAAATCATGAATTAGTAAAAATTATTAGATACATAACTTTTATTTGCTCCATTCGTAATTTTTTAGTCTACGCAAAAAGTTCGTTTGTGTTTTATCCACGTTTTGGGATCTAGAAGAGTATGACGCGTAATACATGTAGATATATCTACACTTAGCCAATCATACTCAAATTAGCCTCACCTCACCTCCACGCGGTTAGATCTGATAATCCAAAAATATTTGGAAACTAAGAAGGAAAGGCTTGTATGTGTTTTAAAATTTTTTCAGTAAAAAATATTCAATAAATGATTGGTTAAATTGAAATTATAATTAAATTTTTTTATGTGTTTATCACGTGTTTGTTTTATACTGAATGTATAATAATTAATATACTTTGTCATTATGTAAAAATGTTGTTTTTAAAAACATTGGTTTTTATCTCGAATTATTTGCTTTGATAATCTTTTGAAATTTTGCCGTAATCCCAATGTAATTTACAGTAGTAAAGTATTTCTATTGCTTCCCAGTTAAAAACCTCTTTTAATTAAAGTTAGGAATTTAGTTAAATATTCACAAAATTTTATTATTCATAAGGGAACAAAATTTTTTTTTTTTCCTTTACTCCCTTCCCCACACTCACTTCTCAGGGGTAGAATATAACTTGTTATATTTTAAAAGAGCATTTACTCAAGTTTTCTTTGTAGTTTAAAGAAAAAGAGCTATTTCCATACCTATGAATGTAAGCATTCATTACTTTCTCTGATGTGGTAAATAGGAGTTCCAAGTATGGATTGAAATGGGATTCATTTATATCGCTTGCTTTTCACAGATTTAGTTATAATCAAAGACCCGTCGGGTCTAATATAAGAGAATCCGCATGCAAATGGAATTGAGTCAATAAGTCCTCGCGTCATATTGTGTGAAAGTTAGGAGAGGAAATTACCAGCTCAGGTGTCGTCTCTTCGGCACTTGACTATGCTTCATAATTACGAGATCCATCGCCGATTGGCCTCGTGTTGTGTCCGAATGTGAAAGTAGGAAGGCCAATCAGAATCCTCTGAAATCGACTGTTCATATTTCATTATTTTAATACGCAAACGGATATTAATCAGAAAATGCAATGTTACTATTCTCTATTACTGGAGATAATTTCCTAATGGAAACGTAATTTTAATACGTGAATGAAACTAATTTGTTTTCTAAATTTTATTAATCGTTGAATAAAATTGTGCCTATTCATGAAACAAAATATTACCCATCTTCTCAATCTTTGCGTCATTCCCCCCCCCCGGATTTAGAATGAATTATAAAAAAAAAAGTATTAAAAAAGTAACTTTTCATGGGCTATTTACTAAAGATATTAGTTTCGTGTTTGTATCATTTATGTGAAGTAAACATTGCGAGAAAATGCATAAAAAATAATAGTTAAAAAAATTACAATATGTATTAAATAAGAGCATTAAAATAAAATATGAAATAAAAAAAACTTTTCTTAAAAATTCTGAATTTTTAATAGTGACATTTTTAAGGGTTTTTTTAATACGAAGGTCATTGACTTTCGTATTTAATTGTCCAGATACGTGTAGGAAAATTTTAAAGTATATGAGTTTAGCAATGTAGAAAAGAACATTAGAATAAAAAGCGATGCAAAACAAACATACGAGAGTGTTTTAAAATTGTATTTGGACGAGGTATATTAGCATATGTAAATATCTTATGGACGAGTATCTTGTCTTCAATTTATCTTCAAATTTACACCCTCCTGAATTCTTCCTTTTTCTTTCTTTCTTTTCGTTCACTTCTCACAATCTTATGAAAATTTAAACGAGTTTCTGTTTACTACTTCAAATATTTACTCAAGGGTGTTTTATATTCCTCAAGCTGAATTTTTAAACTACCTTAACCATGTCAAAATCATATGCAAATTAAATCTTGCGTGTTTTTCTATACAATTGATTTGTTAGTTTTTAAAAATATTTTCCAATGTACTTGAATCAAGTATGTTGTATAAGCTTACCGAATCTGGCAATTGAATATGTGATTGTTGTAGCTCAGTTTATCAAGAGGTTGTTGAATTGTGCTCTTTTCTTGATACAGAGTGGCCATGGTTGCCGAATGGTCATAGTCGTGAAATTACGATCGGCATTGTTTCCGTCGAGTCGTGGCCCTGATGCCATTAAAGACCCGGGGTTGATGAAAAATAAATCTGGTCGAAGTAAAAAATTATGCCGTTGGCGTAGTGAAAAGCTGGAGATGAGGTGCCAACTCAGGTGTCGTCTTTGTCACGTGATCCAGATTCAATGTTACAAGGTCCATCGCCAATAGCCTTTTGTGTTGTTTTTGAGTGCGATGCTAATAAAACTATCAAAACAGTCATTTCTTGATGCAGAAATTTTCAGTTTTATCTTTTCCCATTACTCTTCGAACGTGGAGAAATACGCGGGTGGTAATTTTTGACGATAGATGATGTTGCCATTATTTGCTGCCATCTGTAAAACGGCACCGAAACAAATTTGGTACCAATTCATAGGTTAGTTTTGATTTGGGTAGTCATTTGCTGCTTAATCAAAATTTGACTGCTGTCGCGTAATGTTGTTACAGTCGATGAGACTGGATTCATCATTGTACACGGAAACCAAGCAACAATCAAAACAATGGGTTGCTTTCGTGAATCTGCACCAAAGAAGGCGAAGACTGTTATGGCGACGTTTTTTCGGTTTCGAAGGACGTCACATGTATTGACTTCTTAGAAAAGGAATCAATTTACAATACTACAGTGAATTACTGCATTCCCAATCCATCCCCTCAGGGGTTTTCCTTCTTTAGTTTAAAACGAGCATTATGACCCCAAAAGTTCACCTTAGCGGTCTTTTTCTTTTCTATACAGTTTATTGTGTTTGGTAATCACGGGTGACGCACCCCCGGATACCCTAGTAACCCTTCTGTATTATTTATCCATCTTGTCAACCAAATGTTCCCCTCTCATTTTTTCTTACTTCTAGATCACAAATTCTTATTGTAAGGCGAAGCATAGCCAGGTTTGGCTCTTGCGTCACAAATCTTGACTTTTACTCACTTACCCACTTCTCATTCGCAAAAAGAGTTATTTTTTTTTTCGTACTCTCCATTGAGATCATATTTTCCCATATTAATCAGAACTTTGTCAAGATGCATAAAGGCTTTTGTTCATTTCCTTGATGGACAAAGTTTTAATTGACGATGTGAAACATATCAGTAAAAATCTAATTTTGAAAAACATTACGGAAAAAAAAAGTGATTTAGAAAATCATGGGCTGTCTGTATCTCCTTCTCATCGTGGTTACATTTTCATCCCTGCATTCCTCCTACAAAGGGGATTACTCATCTCTGCGCCTATATTCATTCTTACGGGGGAAAAAGGGTCAAGATAAATAGAAAATGTGGTTTTGCAGGATTCTATAGTAACCTCTGGAGGGACGAATGGTGCCCTGGAGTGTCTTTTCTAAAGAATTATCTGAAATATTACTGTATTTCTACTGTATAAGCTAGTGCTGGCCCCCGTAATGACGTACGTTGACCTTGTCTGGGACGCAGCAACCCCGAACTACACGAGAAAAGATCGAAGTACACAAAATATAATTCAGAGAATAATACGAGGAAGTATCGCAAAGTTTTAATTATTCATTGACCTTCATGTACGTAATATTGTAATTAATAGCTAATCATGTTCGTTTTTGTTTGATTTCGGGAAGTTATAGTAACCCGTAGTATCGTAAAGTTTTAATTATTACTGAAAATAATCGAGACAGAAGTTTAGTTTTTATTTATTATTCGTGAGACTTTTGTACATTGTCACCCTCCAGAGTTATACATTTCTTCCAGCGTTTTCTTGACTTTTCGAAGGTCGTCGTAGATCTCATCTGATTATATTATCCGTACTGATGGTTACTTCGATCTACGGGTTCCTAAAACCAAACAAATCAACATGAATAGCTGCCATTTACAACGTTATGTACATAAGGATCAATTAATATGCAGGATAATTTTTATCCGGATACATGTTATTTTTTGGTAAAAAAAATAAAACTTCATGAAAAACCTTGTAATTAACGCTCCTTGGTATGTCAGAAATCATGTATTACATAATGATATTAGAATAGAAAAGTCAATGCATTTATTACGGAATGTGCAAGAAATTTTTTCACTTCTAGAAAAAATCACGGCCACCCAAAATATTATAGCTAAAACACTATTCTTAAATAGAAATTCCATATTTAAATTTGTATATTCAATAACAAAATGGTCGCTGCCACTAAACCATCCGTAAAATCAAAAATAATTTTTCAATTTATTTTTTAATTTCAAATTTCCAGGCTTATTAAGCACTCGGTTTGTTCAATTGACTTAGCACCGTAATTCTTAAATCCTTTCAATGTGGCAATATGCAAATCTATGTTGCCCGTTTAATTCTTTTTGGTCCGTTGGTTTTTAAGAAGTATTTATTTTCTCTTTTTTATTATTTATTTATTTTTTTAAAGCTGAAAACCGTTAAATTGTCTTATTAACATATTGCATATGGTTATATTTCGGCGTGGACCTACTCTTGTAGCGGGCATATATCTACTAAATACGTACTTTTATGTTACTTGCTCCAATGGCAAACTTCTCAAAGTGTAAGCGTACGTTTCCCGCTAGCGATGTGTTAAATATTGATGCACGCTCTTATGTGTGTGGTGCAGTCGAAAATTAGAATAGTCGTTAAAAAATGCGTTAAAATGTGAAATTTGGACCAACAAACGTATTTATACATTGCTGAATTGAAACATTTGCCTATAATTGCCTTAATTTGGGGGTTAGAAATGAACAATTTGATCCTTCTCGGTTCAAAACTTGTCAACCCACATTAAAACATTCTCCTTGTTATAGAATCAACATTATATAGTCTTGAAGAAATAGATAAAGATCAGTCTTGTGGGCCTATCTTTCATACAACATCAATGCACAATCAATTTAGCTCAAATTAGGCACAGAGTATCAGGTGAGTGTGGTGCCGCGGCTCGTATACTACATCGTAGACTCAGTTGTGAATGAACTTAAAATGAGATTTCGCGCCTCGCGAGAACAATTCGAGTGAACTGAACCGAAGCCTGTGTAGTTTAATTTCATTCTTCCTTGTGTGTATTCGTCCGTATAATTTTTTTTTTTCTCTTGTTCGTGAAGTTTCGAAGTGAAATGATTTTGTCATAAATTAATGAATTCATCCGTTAACTTGATAAGCTTCGCGTTCTGATTTCTCGAATGAATTCGTTTTGGTTTTGATTTGGTCAATTATTTTTCTTATTAAGGAATATTAATCATTGCCCTTTTTTTATTATAATATTCCAACCTGTAATTATTTAAGCTGTACCACTTCGATATTACTTCCTTCTGTCATTATCTCCTCCAGGGCTACCCAATTTAGGTAAGTACGGGCATCATGACCCCGATGTACCTTTGTGATCTTTTCTTTCCCGTGAGATTTACTCTCTTGGGTGAACATGTGTGACACACACCCGGCATACACTAGCGATCTCTCTCTATTTTCGACCCTTATGGTCGTCCAATATTTACATTTCCCAATTTTTTTTCCCGACATCCAGATCGCAGAAACTCATTGTTTGGCGCAACTTAGCTAGATTTGCTCTACAAGCCTCAAATTTCATTCATCACTCCTTCTGCTGTCATTATTAAACTTACTTAAATCAGTCAAGAATTAATGGTCCAATGAATAGAAAGTCACACAGTGATGATAACCAAGTTATTTTATTCAGATCTGTGAATATTCACAGATCAATCACAGTGCGCCATAAGCAAACGTTTATTATAAGAACTACGTACTGATCTGTACCGAACCAATCGGATTCGAATCCTTAGTAGACTTTGAGATGAGAGTGTGATTCAATGAATCAATGTAGCTCTTTCCTGATTGTGATCTGATCGCTCCTTTCATTTGCCTATGTGTTGCTTCAAAATGCGACGCTAATATATAATCACACACTCAATGAATGCACTGTCTATATATTCAATATTTCTTTCTTCGTTTATAGTTCCACTCACTGTCTATACATCAAACTAATTTCGTATTAAATTCTTCACTGCTTTTCATCTAATCTAATCTGTTCTCTGCACTTCAACAATTCTAATATAAATCTAGATAAAACACGTTTCATCCATTTGGAGATATCTTCAATTCAAACAATATCAGATTAAGTCCCAAAGTGTTAGTTGAAGAAGGAAATACGATAGAGAACCCACAATATAAAGTTATGAAATTCATTTTGAACAGTTTTAAAACCTAGTTGTATAAAAAGAATTTAAGAACAACATCATTCTGTAATTTTGCCAAGATAGTACTGGTATATTGTAACAATTTGAAATCTACGTATTTTCCAATGGTTTAGGAAAACCAAAAATTATAAATTAAAGGTAGGCAATCAAATTTTTTGGATACTTAATATTTTTTACTTGGATTTTATTTTATTGCAATATAATAAACCTACAGCTTACGTGAATTAAAAGTAAATTTTGTCTGTATTAGTTATTCTATTCCCATATTCCTTTGATATTTTTCAACTGTCGTGAATAGAAAGGATATTTAACTATTCATTGACAGAAACGATTATTTTTCGTTGAGAGAGTAACAAATTAACTTTGCAGTGATCGATTACTAAGGAAATTAATGTGTAAATAGTTTTAATAGCTTCTGATTAACTTTAATAATCTTTTTGTTTCGAAAACGAGAAGCTCAGGAGAAAATTAGCAGAAAAACTTGTGATTGCATGTCGGAGATTTAACTTAACATCGTCTTGCTTTTTCCTTTTGCATTACTTTTATTATATTAAAATAATTACTTTTAATCTCAAAAAGTTAATATAAAAGAATTCTAAGGGTGAATTTGTTCAGTTTCCAGAAAATGAGACCTACAGCAATGGATATATTAAATAATGTGAATATGAGGGTGTTTCAGAAAGTACTCGTACGAGATTTTTAAGATTTTTTTAAGGTAAATTATTACCATTCGGGGCTACCATCTGTTGAACGGAGCCGAAACAAATGTGACATTGATTCATTAGGCGAGAATGATCACATCGGCCTCAAACGTTATGGCGGAGAATTTTTGAGGTGCGAAAAACTTCACGAATGCGTTTAACTGAGACATTTGTCTAGTGAGTCATGATGGTTTTTAAAAACAAACCATTTTCGATTGTACGAGTACCATCTCTTGGAATTTCTAAGGACTTATTGAACAACCCTCGTACATAATTATTCGTAACTAGCTAGAGTATCCGTTTTTCGAACAATTTTTTTAAAAATAAAGAAGTATTAACGCCTTAAGCTTTTATATAAATTATATATTATTTTACATTTGCATTTTTTTTTTTTTTGCCTATTAGTCTATCTTTAAATAAAAGCTTGATTTAAAAATATTTTTACGTATATTTATTTAATTCTTTTTATCCTGAAAATTTATGACTGAAAAGCTGTTACGTAAATTATACGTACGTGCAAAATTTTATATGAATTGGACGTTGATAAGTGCGACCCGCCCTGGTCTCAAGGCCTATCCCTATAGCCGTCACTGCTTGAACATACCTTAGTATTATATAATATATTGTGACGGAGTTATACATGTATGTAAAATTTCAGCTTGATTGGATGACAGGAAATGCGATAAAGTTCGAGTACAGATTTGGAACTTGAAATGCGTACATACATTTAAATAAAAACTTGTAAAAATAAACACTGTCATAAATATTTAATTGACACAAGTATATTAGGCAGCCTTAAACTGAAACAAAAATCACATTTTATAAAGTATCTTAAACAAATAAATCATGTCTGATGCTTAGGAATCATAATATTATTTCTGAACATTTCATTTAATAGAATCATAATCCTGATACCAAGAATAAACGAATTATTACGACGATATTCAAAAAAATGTTCCAATATTCGATATATCATTACCTTTTATTTTATTTTTGATATTTTCTTAGCTTTAATTAAAAAAAAAAAAAACGAATGGATGCAATTGTTCCAAATAAAAATTTGAATATTTTGTTGATACAATTTTTAAAAGTTAGGTTTTTAAATTTTCCACAAAATTTAAAATTTTTTTTTACTCCTGTATTTGTCAATATTTTAGTATGAAATTTGTTGAAATACTGTCATTGATGTTTTAAACAATTTAAGGAGTCAATTTTACAATAACTTGGTTTTGAGGGAGAAAAAAACTTAATTGTTGATATGTATGCTAAAATTAAGCAAAAGTCTTCCTATCATATGTGTTTTATTTTTTTAAAAAAATATTCGTTTCATTGCAAAATGGATACCTTATTTTGTTACATGTATGATATAATATGTGTAACACTCAGAAAAAAAATGGAAGTAATTGATAAATATTTGTGGAAGAAATAGTTCGCATTTTCAATAATTGTTCGCTTTTTTTCAGCATATTTATTAACTGCACCTGACTAACTAGGAAAATGTAATATACTGAAAAATAAAACAATTTTTAAAATTTTTGTGCTTAATATAATATCACTGTTATATTTGTATTAAAATGTATGAGGAATAAAAAAAGAAATTACGAAATTAGTATAAAACGTAATTAGAATTAGCTCTATATATACACATTATAAATAAAACGTGATACATCAACAAATCTCTCGTATTGAAAATTTTTGTCGCCCAAAAGAACAGTAAACGATACAATTGTGATTTATGGAAAACAAACTTGGTTTTCGATAAGTTTTTGACTAAACAAATGGCATACAATTTTTGAAACCTCTATAAAGGAAGCGTGTTTGAAGTTCCCAAAATTTTTTTACGTTATTCAATTTCAATTTTTTTAATTTTTAGTTCTCATACATTCAAAAGCAATAAATATATCAATCGAAAGATGGTAACTCAAATAATATAAATAATTCTTTTTAAAAATAAAGCGATGTTTTGGTCATTTTAGAGTACCGTTTCCCGTTAAAAAAAAATTATGTTTTTTTAAGCATGAAATGGATAAAGTACTATTTCTGTTCGGTCGCTCAATCGTAAGCTTTTTTTTTTTTTTTTTTTTGAAATTTATTCTACTCACTGCGCGATAGCCCAGAAGAAACATTACTTCATTAAACGTATCTTTGAGCAGGAAACGAGCATTTACGAAAGCTCGCTCGCATTGAAACGAGATCTCATCCAGTGCAATTTTTCCCGTTCGGTTCTAGCCTCGGGCCACGATCTTTCGTAATGCGTTTCAGAAAATACAAGTCGATTTTTTGCTAATTCCAAAACCGGACCCGGTTCGCGCGCCTAACTTTCCCTCTGCGCACATCTCCAATCATGGATACTCCATTCTGCGGATGTGAATATAATAAGGAAGAGGCCTACTCTCTGGTCTCCTATCGTCCGCCGGACTTCGGTCGAAGCAACAACTGGGTTCGCAGGATCAATGGTCAGTAGCCAGCCACTGGAGGAAGAGTTTGTTTGGAATCGCTCACCTGATTGGGGGAGGAAGTTTTTCTTTTTCCCGGGAAACATTCATGTTTCAACAGAGGCAGATAAGGGACCTCGCTTGTTGAGATAGTGAATTCGCCACATTCTAGAGTTCAGTCTGCGGATGGTGGTGGCTATGAAACTAAGAAAAAACTTAAACATGCTTCGCGTTTACAAGCGCACCATCAACAGGGATTTACAGTAAGTGAGATTTTGTTTAAATGCTGTTTTTGGTAGATTGGTGAGGGTAGGGAAGTTTATATTTTATTCATGATGGGTTTTTTGTTTGTTTGTTTGATTTCTTTAAGAGAAAGACGATTCTTTTATGTATGATTATATTTCACATTTCTTCGTTGAACGGACTTTTAAATTTTTGCTGTAGCAAAAATGAGTGTTTAAAAAAATATGAATATTTTTCAAAATATTCAGCTAGATTTTTCGAATCGGATTAAATTTTTTTCTTCCAAACCCTTTATCACTGCTACATTTGATCTGTAGTAAATTCTTCATATTCAAGTATTTGGTGTTGAAAAAATCCATGGTATTTATTCATTAGATTATATTTTAATGAACCGATTTTTTTTTTTTTTTTTTTTTTTAATGTCAAGGAAGAGACGGTTCTTCTGACTGGATTTCACCTTTCTTCGTTTTGTAAACTTTGAAACCATCATGTACTGTCATAAGGGAAAGAAAGGAAAGGTGGTCGTTCTAGAAATACGAATATTTTTATAAAATAATATTACAAATAGTTAGGTTTGAATTTTAAAATTATTTGAATTTTAAGTATGTTGATGCAAGAGGACTCAAGATTGGTATATTAATAGTTTACTACTATAAATTAAATATTTATATTATAATTTTTATTACGTATTTGACATGTCTTTCTGACATTTCCGTGAAAATATTTGGCTATAGAATTGCTTGTATATAAAATACATAGTTGCGTATGTATATTTGGTTAAAATTATCCATCTTGACTCGATCCTTTCAGCATACTTTTTCTTGAACTTGGAAAGTTTTATTGTCTTATAAAAAGAAAAGCAAATTATCTTTTCCCATTGTTTTGTTTCGTTCTTGCCGAGTTCATTAAACTTAAAAATTTTCCTCTCTCATTTTTTATATTCTATTTGAGAAACAGCATTTTTTTCCCGCTTTCATTCCATGTTATGTTGTTATATTATATATATCGTATGGGCGTTACAGGAACTTAACTAATATTATATTAGTTTTCGAAATTGTTAATATGTTAATATATCCAGGTAATTAATATTTAGAAATTTTATTTTCCGGGACAATAATCTGAAGTAAAATATTTATCGAAAAAAATAATATTGAATATATTTAATTTTTTTCATTTTTTTGCTTATATCTTTGAAACTAAAATTAACATTGAAAGATAAATTATTAAAACAACTCGTAACGTTGAACTATTCGCAATTTTCTCTTAACTAACCATTGGGTATTTCGAATTATATAAAAATAATTCCTTGTTCCATTAAACTAAACGCGTCATATGCATAACAGGCTGAAGTTTAAAAAATGTGATTAATAGATTTGAGGAAGTGTATATAAAAGGTAAGTAGAATTGAATATTAGAGTGAGTAGTCGGTAGATGATAGAGATTGCAGTGTAACAAGTGAATCTCGGTAATAGACTGACATTGAATAAAGATCCTTTGTGGAATATGTCCATATAGGAGGGATTTGAATTTACCGCTCGAACTCTCAACCCTATTGAAATTTTTCACTTGAACCCATGTGAATTGATAAGAAAGAGCTTTGATTATTATTCCAGATTATAATTCAGGCGCTTTGGAGATAAGCAAACTTTGAGAGACCGAGTAAAACTGCATGAACATTCATAACTTGACAATTAATGAACTGTATCACTATTTATCTGACGTCGCTTCAATTTATCATATTTTTGTGTAATTATCTATATAAAATTAACTATGGCTATTGAAGTAAATGAAAGGATAGGGCATTAAGAGCTTATTGGAAAAAATTTCTAGGGTAATCAAGTTCACATTCGCGTTCATTAATTTAGTAATACTTTTAATTAATTTTTCTCATAAAGGTTTCAGGGGTTATAAAAGAGATGTTTGAAATAAATTTTTGTCTCTTTTCTTGTACTTTTCGGCGATTTTTTTGCTAGAACTATTTAATATAACAGCGATTGAAAAATGAAGTTCCTTAAATAAATAAATGTCTTGTGATAAAGATATCGATGCACTTCAAGCAGTGACAGTCGGAATTTTTAATCTTCTCATGCAACAACAATCACTTTTAAGCATCTTACGTTATATACTCCCAAGGTTGAATTTTCCTTTCAAATATGAGATTAGATTATAGCAGCTTTCTTGTAGCTGAAACTCTTATTTCCATGTAGCTCTGCCTTTAGCCCAAAATTTTCCTTTGAGATAGCACTGTAGCGTAGTCTATAAATAATCCTCGCCAAAGACTTTTGCATTGAACTCCCGCTTTTGTTCTCAACTTCCCATTCAAAGTTATAATAAAAGTTTATACATATTTTTAAGCATAAATGAGCAAAATCAGGTGGCTTGGGTCAGCCACATTCATGAACATCTGACTCTGTTACACAGGTGCGGCAGAGTTAATCCTCTTTGTGAGTTATTGTTGACCCATGACATTGATATATATGTGAATTTAGTGCCTAGTCGTGTGACGGCCGACATCGGCTTGCACGTGGGG
>BMAW01074179.1:406001-450423 GCA_019974015.1 Nephila pilipes
CCCCACGTGCAAGCCGATGTCGGCCGTCACACGACTAGGCACTAAATTCACATATATATCAATGTCATGGGTCAACAATAACTCACAAAGAGGATTAACTCTGCCGCACCTGTGTAACAGAGTCAGATGTTCATGAATGTGGCTGACCCAAGCCACCTAATTTTGCTCATTTATGCTTAAAAATATGTATAAACTTTTATTATAACTTTGAATGGGAAGTTGGGAACAAAAGCGGGAGTCAATGCAAAAGTCTTTGGCGGGGATTATCTATAGCCTACGCTACAAATGTTACTGACACACGGATGAAATATTTCCACGATTAGATCGTATATCGATAGGAATTGAGGAACACAGAGTTGAAAATATATATTAATGCGTAAATAGTTATTTTTATTTTATAGTAAAACATGTATCTCTTGAGAGGTATTTAATTTAATAATTTGTCTTTTGTTTTAATTTAATATCCGAACATGTAGCCAATGGTTAGATTTATTTCTGTCTAGATTAATTTTTAATTAACAATAACTCACTCTCATTTTGCGCGATGGATTTTTCGTGTCGCTAAGTCGTATTTACGATGGTTATTTTCGGATAGCTCTCTCCTAAGTGATACGCTTGTGTTCATTCAGTCCCTTGATTACTGCCTTCGATGGTGCTCATCAATTCTTGTGAGACGTCAAGCAATTGCTCTTGCGTCTCTTCCCCCCCACCTGCTTTCCTCCCTCGTTGCCGATCTCTTGGGTGTTTGAATGTTCTGATCGCTATTTCATTTTAATTATGGAAAAATCGTTCAATTATTGACTTTAATTATATAAATTATGATGAGATAAATAAATTTTAAAATTAAAAAGAACGTCGTTACTTTGGGCGTTGCCCAATTTTATAAAAGTATTCCAAAAAGAGTGTTGTTGGTGGATAGCTGTCGAGTGAAATTTTTTCGTGAATTTAATTATTATTTTTTTGCTTTTTGTAAATCTCTTTTTGGGTTATAATTTTTATGTGAATATTTTAATTGTTTTGTGAGTTTTTAATTGAAGCCTACTATATATATATATATATATATATATATATATATATATATATATATATATAAGCTAAGATCATTTATTGGTTCATAAATTTTTGTGGAAAGCAAAGAATTTGAGTTATTTTCTATGAAAGTTTAATAAAATGTGAGTGTTATCGATTATAAATCTGTAATTTATTCATATTTAGTTGCTCATCTAATCATAAATGATAGTGATTATAGATCAATACTGATCTGTATTTTGCAATTCTAAACAAAAATTTACTACGTGTCTGTATTTTACTTCACATTTGGATATATTATCATGCTGTGTTTTTCTTTCTTTCAAATCCGAGAAGTAGTTTGTTTGTTTGTAAGTGAAACTTAATTTAATAAAAAAAAAATTCCAGGCTTTGTTTCTATTTGAATAATTTGTAAAACAATATTTCATTTTTTCAATTTTCGCGTCCTACTCTTATTTATACTTACGTACAATGGATGTATTTTTACTTCGCGAAGGGCATCTGTTATTGTACTATTTATTTTGATGTAAGAATATTAGATTGAGAAGCATGAAGTAAAAAATACCTCGTTTTGAATTCATTATAAACGTAAATTTGTGTTAAAGTTTTCCTCTTTCTTTTTTAACAATGATGGATGACTTCTTGCAATTCATTTTCCTACGTTAAACAATTAGAAAATTGACTATCTTTTTAAAAAGTAAACATTTGTAAAATATATTTTTCGTGTAACTAATTGCGACATCGACACGTCTTTGAAGTTTTTAGTGAACGGGGTTACCTAAGAGGTCGGTTGCAGAGATGAAGCAATCCTCTTCGTATATTGCACGTGTTTGGCCGGGTCACCGCTCTGCTTTTGTGTAGAATGCGCCCATAATGTCTCAGCAATTAAGGCAAGGATGGAAACCTTCGACCTCCTAGGTCATTCTTGTGCGGCCTTTTGAATGAATCTAAATTATACAAAATAATCATATTTATTAATTTATTTTTATGAATCGTCAATGTATCTGTTACTGGAACAAAGTAAAAACATCGTATTATGCCAAAGTTATTGAAAATTTTGAATTTTAGACATTCTGACTTTTTTTTTTCCTGACTTCTTCTTCTTTTTTTTTACTTTGTTCTGTATGTGTTGGGCACAAATATTTTCATCATTTCCCTGATAAGCTAGAATCTTGAAATTTTCCCTTCTAGCTCAACTTGGATGACAATACAATATTAAATAATGAAACTGCAATTAAAAAAAATATATATTTGTAATACCTTTTTTGAAAATAAAGACTAAAAAGTAGAAAATTATAAATGCACATATTTTTTAAAACATCGACACATCTATGAATCAAAAGAACTAAAAAATAAAAAAATAAAAATTTCTTTAGCCAGTAAGAAATTATGTGAAAATGTACTGGAAAGGACAGTTTATCATTATAAATAAAAGAAAAGTAAAAACTTTCAATCTAGCTAAACGTGTTTGGTTAAAAATTGAAGTATTGTGTGCATTCCATTTGTCTAAATATTTAACTTAATGATCGCGCTCATGATTTATAATGATAATAAACTGGCCTTTTCAGTACATTTTCACGTAATTTTTTACTGGCCGAAGATTTTTTTTTAAATTCTTTTTGTACTCTTTTGCCATATAGAAGTATTTTATCTTATTTTTATATATTATTTTTTCGACCACTTTTATATCAATTTAGGACAAGAATGTGGTGAAATAAAAATTTCACCAACAGCTAACATTTTAATGGCCTTTGGAACAGATTTCGGAAGGATAACCTTATTTGAAGGATTCGAACTGTCAGTTCCGAGCTGTTATCTCATCACATTACATTGCTTGAGTATGCCACCGAAAGTGAACTTTGATATATATATGTTGCGTTTATAAGTTTCTGTAAATCAATCAATAAATCAATTTTTTTGCTCAAATTAACCAATTTTGACATGGAGGGAAAGCATTAGCGAAATAATTACGCATTTTTTGAATTATTTAAAAAAAAAATTTATTTCCCTCTCATCCTGATTCTTAGTAACTGAAGTTTTTAAACAATTGATAAAGAATATATTTTTGATACTTATAATAACTTGTAATATTTCTTGCATTAAATGTACCTTGTCTACTGCAATCTACACTCTATAACAAAAAGAAAAAAAACGACGCACCAAGAAGGAATACAAAGAATTTCTATACAAAGACATTTTGACCGAACATGCAAATGAAAAAAAATTGGTATCCCAATGAATGAATTGCGGGAGCTACAGCGCATCGGAACTGCGCACTCAGCAGGTATGTATAAGAAGCGATCCTCAATCTGATGGTCAAATTTTCTGTTGCGTTGCGATTTAGGATACCTTTCAACGACTGAAAAAAATGCCTCGCAACATGATTCGAGCTCATTACGAGCAATTGTCAGAGTTTGAAAGAGGTCATATCATTGCATTGAAAGAGGCGTAAGATTGGTAGCGGTCGATCTAGGGCCACTGTAGATCGGGAGGATAGAGTGATTGTCAGATGAGCTGTCACAATATCTGATTCATCGTTATCAACCATCAGATGTGCGACCCGCACCCGAGTGTCCACCATGACCCCATCTCAGACGGCTGATAGAGCGAAATTTACGCTCGTACCGAAAGAGGCAAAATTAAAAAGGCGATAAATCGGATTCACCACACACACGTAATGCGGCACGCAAAGTCTTTTGGGTTGGACAGGCCTCATCTAAAATAACGTATATTGAAACCAAACATCCGAAAAAATGTGATATTTTAGACCTCATACTTTAATAGCAGAAAAAGATTGCTTTAAAATGGATATATATATATATATATATATAAATTTTGTATTAAGTATCAAAAAGTATAATAAACCATATCGAAAACGGTTGGATTTTTACTTCAGAGTTAATCAAATAGCCCTTTGATTGACAGTATTTGCAAGTTAAGATCAAAGAAAGTGCTAATAAGAAAGGCTTAAGACTTTTAGGGAAATGTGGCCCAGATTCATAATTTCAGTCTCTCAACAAGATGTAGTAAAAGCTTTCCCTTTCCTGCTTTTTTCTCACTGTGGGCAATCAGGAAACGTAAACAAAAAATGCTCTGAGTCGTAAAATACTCGCACTCTGCTTAGGGGGGGGGGGGCGGGCCACTGCTCTTATCTAACGACTTAACGTTCTCATTACCTTGTAATTGAGCATAACCCTGCGGCGGTGACCTGCCCAAACGAAAGTGTGTCGGATTTGAGTTGGTAACGACCCGTACACTTCCTCGGGTTAATGGAAGTGGTGTGATTATGGAAAGTGTACCTACCCCCTTGTCTCCTCTACGTTTAGCATTAGTTCCTCTCTAGTATTCCTCGTTTATGGTTTTATCTGGCAGAATGTACATCGTTATTACTTGGCTTGTCCATTTGAATAGAGTTTTAAATACCAGTTTTTATTAAGTAATTTTTTATGAGCTAAGTAATTAGGGAAGTTTACCGTGCTTTGTAATATATGTGTTTCTAGTTATTTCCGTGTTTGTTAATAACAAATGCTAGTAAGAACCGGCGATATTGCATGTATTGGGTTTTGTTTCGTAATCACTAGTTTGGGGATATTTTTTGGCATTCCTTTTATTGTGAATAGAAAAGACTGGCTATTTTCCTATTTTTACTGTCTCTTTTAGAAAAATTCAGTGAAATAGAGGGGGAAAGTGACAGCTTTAATTATTTCAAATTTAAATTGTGTATTGTATTTTTATGAAATGTTTGCTTGTTATACCAATAAGGAAGAATGAAATATTTAATTTTTTTCGGTCATTTGCAGTTTTCGGGAAAATTTCAAATTGATTTCGAGTAAAAACATTGAAAAAAATAAACGTCGTTAATAAACGAGTTTAAATAAATAAACGTCGAGGAAATTTGTTTATCGTTGCGTTATTGTAACTACTTGTTGATGAAGTGTCATATTAAACGCTTCTCTCTAACCTGTGCATATTCTGTGTATTCAAAAAAATTACCGAATGATCATTACTTAAAAATAATGATCATTAATCATTACTAACAATGCTCAGTAATGATTAGTGTACCACTGACTAACACATCAATCAATAACTCCCGAGACTAACCCAGAGATGGCGCTCGTAGTAAACCAGTAACCAGGTCTTTCTAGAGTACGAACCTTTGCTTGAAACGTGTCAAAATTTTAAGTCGATCGGACCAGAAACAGCTGAGTTATCGAGGTTGGAGTAAAGTCGTTTTGTAGTTTGTTTAAAAAATGGAAAAAACCGAGTTTCGTGTTCTGATAAAACATTGTTTTTTAATGGGTAAAAACACCTTGCAAGCGAAACAATGGATTGAAAAATGTTACCCGGACTCTTGTCCATCAAAAGCAACGATTTGTCGGGGGTTTGCCGAGTTTAAACGTGGTCGTACCGACACAAATGACGCGGAACGCTCGGGTAGACCTGTGGAAGCCGTTACACCGGAAAATGTGAGTGAAGTGACAAAAATTATAATGAAAGATCGTAAAGTGAAGCTCCGTGAGATTGCTGAGATGACACAGATATCATATGCAAGTGTATTTACTATCATTCATGAAAAATTGAGCATGAAAAAGGTTTTTTCCAAGTGGGTGCCTCGATTGCTTTCGATGGAACAAAAACAGCAACGAGTCGATGATTCAGAAAGCTGTTTATCGCTATTTACTCGCAACAAAAAAGATTTCTTGCGAGAAAAAAAAAAGATTTGGAAAAGCGTTGGAATGATTGTATCACCCTAAAAGGTGATTAACAAAAGGTGTTATGTTGATGAATAAAAAAAATTTTGCAAAAAAAATGTTGTTTTCAATGTTAGACTCGGGAGTTATTGATTGATGTGTTATAATAATTCGTTAGGGATAAGGAGGAATTATGAAATCTGGAAATGGATTTTTTCGAAGCATGATTATCCTCTTTTTATTACGTTATCTCCCCCCACCCCCGGGGGAGGGTCCTTACATTCTTTAGGTTATTACAGAAATCATGGCTCCGAAGCAATCGTAAAAATCTTTTTCTTTCCCATAGAATTTTCTATCTTTGGTTAAACACAGATGACACACTCCAGGGATATCCAGTGGTCCTTCTCTATTTTCTCTTACCCTCCTTGTCAACGATTTCTCCCCCCCTTTCCCCCCTTTCAATCTTTCTTTTGTCTGGATCACAGTTACGCATGGTTTTTGCGCAGCATAGCCAAATTTGGATCTTGTGCCATAGACACCAACTTTCACCTATGATTTATGTACTTATCCTTCGCAATCGTTAATACAAATTTTTTTAAATCGAAGACAAAATGGTGGTAAAAGTGATATTGCTTAAAGAAATAATTCCAATAATGAAGAGGAAAAAACTGGGATCGCGCGTTTCTCGGGCGCATTGTGGCGGCAGGGTTGGCCAGCTTTGCTTCAAAATGTCACTTTTTTTTAAAATAAAAGTTTGAAATACCGATATTGGTTGATGCTAACATATTTATTTAAAAACCTATTAAAATTTTAATACCACTCGGTCCAGTATACGAGAACTCACTGCATTAGGGAAGTCTTTAGTTCATTTGATGCGATGGATTCCATGATCTCATTTTCGAAGACATTGTGAACGATAGATAAACTTTACAAAGATTTGCAAGCACTGAGATGGTTGGCTTTGAGAAGCAGCATTAGCGCTCGGGCGGTTTGAGAACTATTTTTTGATATGAAAGGAAACTTTGTTCATATTCGGCAGTGGTTATTTTAAGCAGTTTTTGCAAAGTTGCGCTTCAAAGTTGGCTTTTGGGTCTGTCATTTGTGCCATTACGGACCTTTTTATTTATTGTTTAATAGGGTTCATTTTGCGTGTGCTTAAAACATTTGAGAGAAAAATATCTGGTAATTTTTTTTCCCACCTTGATCATTAATTTCTTTAAATAAAATCGAGGTGTTTTTTTTTTAATAAGGACTCTTTTCCAAAGCTCCTTTCAACTTTTAAATATCTCTCCTTTTCCACCTTTAGATCGAAGCCTGTATTAATTATTTTTAATGTTACAGCTGTACAGTTTTTTTTTCATGAAAATGTATGCTTTTTTAATATTGCCTTTTAAAATTTCCTAGCCAATAGCCCTCGTGTTGCTTCTAGTGCGACGTTAATAAAACTAAACTAAACTTTAAAATTTCCTTCTCGCCTTTCCATGTTCAGTTCCCTACCGAACATTTATTGTTAACTTCAGTGGGAGGACATTTTTTTGACATTTCACCGTAATAATTCTTTTATAGAATATTTATTAGTAAATAATTTAAATATGTTTTGTCCTAGTCGGACTATATTTTATGTGCTTCTGTTATTTGTGATTTGCACACATTTTTGGTTAGGCATTTCTCTAAAATAATGCGAAATTCAGAGTCCCCCTCCCCTTCATTCCTTATGTCAGTCTTAATCGGCAATGCTCATATTTGTAGAGGGATTTTTTTTTAAAAAAAAAATTACCTTTTTTAAATTAACCAAACGAAAGAACCTCGAGCAGTGCTAAAAATTTGTCAATCACATAGAATGAATAGAGAAAAATAAATTCGGCCCATATTTCAATCTTAAAAAAGGATTTTTAACTGTGAAGGAATAATGCGTCTAGTGGAAGAATTTTCATTTGTTTGAAAATAGTGGAACAGTTTATACTAATTTCTTGCTGACTTGATCTGGCAGAATAAAGGAAAATGAATTAAAATAAATGAACGTTTTAGATACTGAATGATTTTAAATAGATTTCAATAGTAAGATTTAGTGATTAAATAATAAGCTGCGTTTTCAATCATAATTAATGTATAAGTTGTAAGCTGTCTGGTTCATTCATGTTCAGTGACATAATAATAATAAAAATAAATATAATTTTTTGTAAAGCTCTTTCAATGCAAAGCCTTAATAGCGAGATTCTATTTTAGCTAATAGCTTTGTAGAAAGTGTAATGATTTGTTGTGATGTTACTTTTTTAAAGGAAATGTATTCATACAATCAAATTTTTTCTTAGTGGGAATAAAATTCTTATAAAATATTTGTTAACCTATTAATTAATGTATTGTTTTGTGTGTGTGTTAGTGTTAGAATTCAAAAGAAGTGAAAAGTGCTGAAACAGATTATTTTGCAAACTATAGTGAGGCTGTCATTTTCGTCTTGTGGCTCAAACCATTTCCCTTTTTTTTTATTGGATTAAAAGTGAACTGATAATATTGCTATTGCCCTAAATTTATAGAGATTTAAATCTAGAAAGAAAAAAATAGGGAGGGGGGGGGAAACAAGGGACTATAAACTTATTTGATATCTTGGCAAGAATAGCGAGTGCAAATATAATAGCAGTCTCGGAAATAGATCTATTGCTTGGCTATTGAAATTGCTTGTCTGCAATTTCATTGCTCCAACTAGTTTCAGAGCTTTCCGCTTTTTCTCGCTGTGTGTGATTTAAGTTCCGATTCTCACTAACCAATAACCGATGTAAATCCCATGGGTGTGAATCGTCTGTATCTTGACTTGTGTTGATTTTCAAACAACAGACGCGATTTAAATTATTTTTCAATTAAAGTCAAAGCAATAACTCAGTCTCGACAAAATCTTTTTATTTCTTTAGTTATGCTTTCTATTTCCATTGCAAAATATTTTTATGATATTCAATATATGAAGGGACTATTATTTCTGAATTCAATATATGAAGGGACTATTATTTCTGATCCCCATGTCTGATTGCTCCATCACATTCCAATTTCTTTTTAAAGATTTTTCCATAAATGACTTCCGTTAGTCTGGATTATTTGCATTTCCATCAGCAAAATTCTTTCCTGGAAGAATATTTTTCGATTGTGAATCTTCTGATATTGAACCATTTTATTTTTCAGCGATTTAATCTGTGTCATTATTTCTAATTTCATTGTTTCCCAGCGAAGTTTATTCATTGATAGGAGTAATTCGAAGTTTTCTGTTGTGTTTCCCGAATAAAATAACATTTTTGCTGTAGTCATTATATCCAGCAATACAAAACCGTGATTTCTGATTTATTGAAGCTTATCTTTTAAATTCTATAGAATAGATTAAGAGGCAGTGATTTTGAAAAGCAAGGTTATTTTTTAAGTATATATATGTATGTGTTTGTAATAGATAAAGCCTGTTTCTTTACTGTACCAATATTTTGAGTTTTTAATGTTAACATTAAATATGGTCAAGAGATGTTTGAGTTGATATAACAATGGTCTTGTGATCGAAATGTGCTCGCGAGTTCGAGACTTGTTTTCTTCGAAAATCGATTTGATTCCAGTGTCGTTCAATAAGTCCTTAGAAAATTAACACCGAAAGAGATCAAATCTGAGTTGGCTGAAGTTCATGGCAAACCTGTTTCTGTGTTTGCAACTGTTTAAAATTGGGTAAATGAGTTCAAATGTAGCCGTACATCCGCAAAAGATGAACGGCGTTCGGAAGTTCCAGTGGAATAGACTACTCTCGGTATGATTGACAAAATCCACGATATGGTTTTGAGTGATCGATGAATCCAAGTGCGCGAAATAGTTCAGGCCACTGGCATATCGTAAGATACAGTGTTTTCTATTTTGCACGAAAAATTGGATGTGAAAAAAAATCTCGGCAAGTCTGGCGAGTTTCTGCGTTAATACATATCTGTGGACGAAACGTGGACACACTACTACACTCCAGAGACAAAGGAGCAGTCAAAATCGTGGTGTTTTGAAGGTAAACGGGCTCCGAAGAAAGCAAAGACGGTAAAATCGGCCAGCGAGGTGACGGCCATGATTTTTTGGGATGCACGTGGTATCATCTCATCGATTACTTGGAAAAAGGGAAAACAACAACTGAAGAGTATTATGCTATAGCGCGAAGAAATCAAGAGAAAAAAAAGTGCTCATTTGAAAAAGAAAAATATCTTTCATCAAAGCAATGCACGGGTGCACACCGGTGCAGTTTCAATGGCCAAAATCATGGAATTAAAAGTTCGAATTATGAAAACATTCACTGGATTTGATCCCCCCCGCGCCCCCTGATTTTTATTTTAATTTGTTAACTTAAAAAATGGCTCGGCGGACAACGGTTTACATTCATCGAAGAGGTCATCGCCCAAACAGATGCCTATTTTGAGGACCTTCCGAACTCTTACTTTTTAGATAGTTTTAAAAAGTTGGAAAAACGCTTGGAAAGTGTATAGAGCTAAAAGGAAAAAATGTGGAAATTTAAAAAAAAAAAAGTCTACCTAAAATAAGGCGGTTTTATATATTTTTCTAAGGACTGACTAATTGAACGACCTTCGTACAATGTTAACATCTGCATGTTGTGTTTGGCACAAGGACTGAGTGCCTCTTTAACGTTCGCTAATTATTATTTTAAGTTAATAACTATTACAAGTCTAATATTATATAGTCACTAAATTAAACAGTTAAATAAAGAGGAACACACAGATGAACAAAACATATTTATAATTGAATACTAGCTAGTATATCAGTTCTTTTAATAGATGAATTGAAAAATGTAACGATCTAGCTAGAAACATAAAAATATTTTAATAAGGAACTGCTTTTAAATGATATTTTGAGTGTGGACTGCAAGTGATTGTTAGAATTAAGAGAGTATTAGAATTGCATCGTTCTTTTTTAAAAAGAGAGCAAAATGTTTGTTCTATATATTATATGAATACAGATTCATTTGTATCGATAGATTTCTGGATTAAACGATTTAAATTTTTTTTATAAATCTGAAATTGACACCTTTCTACTCTGTTTTCAAATACTGGCTAATTAATTCACATATGTCAGATGCTGAAGTAATCGTAATTTTTCATCATCCCGCCTGCAATGTATACGAAAACATTGCTTCAACATATCATTAAAGAAACCTTAAAAATTTGGAAGAAAATTTCAAAAAACAAAATTAATTTTAAAAAAATACAATTCAAAAAGAAAAGTTTCTAAGTAAATTGATACCGTTGCTATCTGTTGGTGTAAAAAAAGGGTAGTTTTCAAAAAAATTTAATCAAAAACAAATTTGAATTTTTTTTTTTTTTTGGCGATAATATGCTTCCAGCTCCTTCCATACGATCAGCGATTTTTGAGCGATACGATCAATGGTGTAATATGGTATAATGGATATAGCATAATGGACGAACTGATAAGCATTTAAATTTATTTTTAAGATGAATACTTTAAATTTCAAAAACAATATATGCTATAAGGCTGGACTGTCGTCCATAATAATTCCTTATCGATTCATTCGAGTTTGAGTGAGTAGAACAGCTGAAATTGAGGATTCGATCCTTTAACTCTCTTCCGATCTCTTCTAGGATTCATCTGATCGTTCCACAGATTAAGTCTTGATTCCACAGATCGACCCATTTAAATTCACTACCTTCAACTAACTCTTAATCACTATTAAAATATTCGCAGCTTATATACACTTCTGATCAAATATATTCATTGCACTTCGTAATTTCGATGTTATCTGCGTGATTCACGCTTCATTTTATTGGGACGAAGTTTAATTTTAAACAATTAAAATAGTAAAATAAAAGAATTTCAAAATCAATTGGAGGGAAAATCGCAATTTAGCCCAACGTTACATCAGAAACTGAAAAAACTAACTAATCGTTGAATATTGTTATTTTGTATTTATAAATGGAGTCATTGCATTTTAAGTTTAATTAGATTTCAAATTATCCTTGCAGCATAATTTACGAATTCGAAGAGTGAGATACCAGTTTTGTTGTCATTTATTCGTTTTTAAAGTGAGGCCATCACTAACGGCACGCTCTGTTTCTCGAGTTAGACGTTAATTAAACTAATTCAAATCAATTTAATAAATGTAGCAATCATTTATCATTTGTGTTCCTTTTTAAATAAACGTTTTACCCTTATGTCATTGGAATTTGGAGTTGTTTTGTATTTCAAAAGTTAAACTGAACCAGAACTACTCGTTTGTAGAAATTCTATTTGTGATATTCTATATCACAAGGAAATGTTTTCTACTGTGCGAAGAATATTGTTAAGTTTTAATTCCTACTAAGAAGTAACAATAGAATTTATTCTGCTCATTAATTGATCTTTATGTACATATTGTTGTCAATTTACTGCCATGAATGTTTATTTGTTTGGTTTCAGGAAGCCGTAGATTGAAGTAACCCCGTTTTATGACGAAGTTTGAATTGTTATTCCAGGTTATCGTAAAGTTTAAATTATTACTAAAAATAATCATCGAGTCAGGAACTCAATTTTCATTTATTTTTCTTAAGATTTCTCTTCATAGTCACCATATCACCCAGCGTTTCTTCACATTTCAAAGATCGCCATTGTAGGACTGCGCAGATTGAACTCTTTATCTTCTCCATACTGCGGGTTACTTCAATCTACGGCTTCCTGAAACCAAACAAATAAACATTCATGGCAGTAAATTGACAACAATATGTACATAAAGATCAATTAATATGGAGAATAAATTTTAGCAAGAGAAATCTCGCTAAAATTAATTTTCTTAGTAATAATTAAAACTTTTTGATACCTCCGCGTAGTACCCAGCAAAACTCCTTTTTTTTTGTATTACGGAATCTATTCGCCGAGGTCCAAATTGTGATTCTGTTCGATTCTTAAAATACGAACCCGTCTGTCCCGCATATCTGAGCCACTCTTTTAATATGCATAGAGTCGCGTTTGGCATTAATGTTGTGCTCCATTTTATTCTTATCCTGGCTAACGACCAAGGTTAAAAGCGTCACTTCGCGTAAAGGGTTAACCATTAATCATTTAAAAATATTCTACTACCAGAATTTCTTTCACTATCTTTTTTACTTCAGCAATATCACGTGTAGAGCTCGTAAAACTGTGAACAAAAGAGACTGCGACTTCGTTTTGAATTTCAGTGTTATAGATAAGAAATTTCGTTGTGTAACTGTGCTTTTTACTCAAATTTATGTTTGAAAGAAGGATGTTCCGAAATTCCACTTAATGAATTTTTTACACTTCTGTGCCACACACACACACACACACACATATATTGAAAGAAAATGTTTTCGGAGAGTACCTACGTTTTTCATGAAATGTAGCTGGTTTTTACTTCACACAAACTTACATCGTTAAGGATGATCATGTTTCAGTTAAGTCCTGATTCCACTCTAGACTCGACAGCGGTAGCCTAGTAGTCATGGTTGTGAGTTTATCATGACCTGCATTGTTTCCATAGAATTGTGGATTCGAGCACTGATTCCTCTCGTCATGTTGCAGGGCTGTAAATCTGTAAGGACACTAATTTATCGCGCTGGCATGGTGTGGAAGTTCGGAGAGTTGGGCGCCTTTTCATGTATCGTTTTCGTCACTTGACCTCGATTCAAAATTACCAGGACCGTCCCCAATTTCCCTCATGTTGCTTCTTCTTGCCACGTTAATAAACAATCAACCAGCTAGACCAGAGGGGTTAGAAAGAATATGTATACATATTAATTTCACTTTTTTATCGCTTAAGTTTGATTAACTTACCGTTGCGTGTCATGTTCTTCTATAAGATATCGAATAAAAACACTTATTAGAGCGAACTAAATGTATATTGTTTTCTCTTGTATTGTGGATTAAACCATGTTTCTCTCCCCGAAGGTACTGCTTTGTTCATATATTTACATATTTTAGGTATATGAAAACATACAAACATAATTTAAAATCATGTTTTCTCTCCCTAATTATTTGTTTTCCTTCATAAATTTAAATATATGTCACGACCTTATGTGACATCCAATATATTTTATTATCTGTCATATCTCTCAAGTTTGAATTGAAAAAAAAAAGTCGCCATTGAAAAATCCGAGTTCAACTTGGAGTTTAAATTACTTTCATTACAATTCAATTCGCGTGTGTATGGAATTCTTTTTTAATTAAGATCACACAAGGCTGTCCTCTCTTATTTGAATGCTATAGAAAATGCTCTCTAACCCGATTTTTGGAACAGGTTTCTTCGTAAAGGGGATTCTTAATACATAAACTGATTCGTGCCTTGGCATTCATAACGAACTACCTTATTGTATTGCGCAGTTAAAGAATCTATTCTAAATGCTATTTATTGAATGCTCTCATTTATCTGTAATACTTTTGCCCTTGCAAGGTTAACTCGCCACGTGTAAAGTTCCAATAACAAAAAAATCACTGTTTTAGTTTGTTTGAATCTTCGAATGCATTGTCTCGATATCAAGAATGTTCGTTGTATACATATGCATCGATAACGAAATATGTTTTCACACTCAAGAAAACTACTTATTGACGTTTAAAAAATTTTTGACGTTATGTTTTAAGCCTAAAATATAACGTCAAAAAAATGCTCCGTTTATTTTAAAGGCGTAAGAAAGGATGGAAATTTCAAAAGCAAATATATATACTTTTCCATTATTTGGAAGCCAGATCAGAACTTATTTACAAATTAACGATATCCTAGCGATATACATCTCCTACAAAATTTAGTGGCAACATTCCAAAAAGATTTGAATGTTGTTAGTGTACATGTTCTTGTAGTATATACTGAAAGAAAGAAAAATATTCGTAGCGTACATATACATTAGCAAAAGGCCATTAAAATCCAGTCACGGCGTTCTAAGTAGATTTGATTTCGATATTTAAAAAAAAAATACGGTATCTGGATTTACTACAGTATTCTTTGGGCACACTGGTTTCATGCTGCTGTGTTTTGACTAATTACAACATTTGAATTAAAGCAATAGAGAACATTTAATTTTTATATTTTGACTTACAGTTCTTGAAAAAATGCATAATATCGTCGGAATTTTTTAATATTTTTAGCGAGCCTATAACATCCAGAGAAGGTCACAGATTATATACGTGTCCTTCTTAAACTTTAGGGACACTGAACATTTTAGGTTTGCTCATTTTGTTTCCTATATTCACTCTCGAAATACCATAACGGGTTATATCGAAATAAAAATGTATCGCAAAAGTACGGATTTCAAAATACATGGTACTGTAATCGATAAATTTAATCGATTTAACATAAAATTACAGATCGGTGTGTGGGGGGGAGTAATTGATATTATATCTAAATTGTCCGAAGGAACATTTGACTCCAAGTCCTCTAGTAAGTTTGTTCCCTAGAAATTTAAACGAACGAATATTGTTCATGAAAAGATATACGTAAATATATGCATAAAGTACAGATAAGAGAATATTCGCTCTATGGTGATATGTTTCGAAAGTTTTCCTATTAAATTTCATCATTCGAGTTCACATTCCATTAAAGATCCTTCGTGTACCAGGGCTGATGCATATGAAATCTGTCTGGGCTCTATGTCCTCATGTCGCGGATGTGGCCACGGTAGCCTATTGGTCATGGCTGCGAATTCACGGCCGACGTTGAGTTCCTCGGGTCATGAGTTCGAGCTCTGATGCCTCTAAAAACCCGCCATGTAGCGGGGCTGATGCACGTTAAATCTGGTCATAGTCCCAAGTCCTCCCATTTGCGAAGTGTGAAAGATTAGAGAGAGAGGTGCCAGCTCAGATATCCTCATCCCTTAACCCGAAATCTCGAATTGCGTTATCTGTCACTAATAGCCTTCGTGTTGCTTCTCAGTGCAATTTTAATAAGCTATCTCATCACGATGACCCATATTGCGATGACTTGAAAGTTTGGAGAATGTGGGTGTAAGTTCAAGTATCGTCCTCGTTACTTGGACCGTAATGCTTCCTGGTGCGACGTTAATAAACCGTCTGAATTTAATCATACTCATCGTTAGTGCCCACCGAAGCATTTTGTATTGCTTAATTAATATCATCTTTTGATCTCCATATGTACAAGTATGATCACGTGTGCCATTCAAATTTGAACACAACATTTTTTATTTTGATTAATATGTCTGATAATATCAGTTTTTATCTTGTTAACTTTATACTATGAGTTTCATTGTGCCTATCACGAATAATTCTGCATTGTTTAAAATTAAATTGAAAGTGAAAGCGTTAAAAGCATCGGAATCACTTCCAAGATTAGATCTCGAAAATGATCATCTCTCCGGTGTACTTAAGAAAATTAAAGGTCGGATTGGTTACTGAACGCGCATTTGGCCTTGGAAATCGCGACAACCTTGAATATCACAGAATATTACATTTCCATCTGCTGAAGATGAAACAAATGTTAATCACTTATGATCACATACATTAGGAAGGGATAGATTTTTCGTGCTGTCTAATTGAGGATGCATTTTGTTCCTTGTAGACGCTTGTTCAGAGTGTTTAAAATTCAGTGACATGATATCTTGTTTTATTACGTCACAGCACGAAGAATGATCTATTAAAAACAAATAATGATGTGGATATGCATTCTTCATACATTGGCTTGTGCAAGGACCTTATCACAAGGACTAGAATTTCGCATATATTGTATGATTCCGATGACAAAATAATACTAAGTTATGCTCAAACAGCAACGGGAGGGTGGAGGGCTTGTATTTAACATCGTGTCTAATTTAATTGAAATTTTGCACTCATAATTGCTTTTAGTTTCAAATTTCTGATGAAAAAATTAAAAACTTTTTTAAATCAAGCTCTTATTTAAAGATGATTAAAAGGTTCACAAATTTTTTAATGTGAAATAAAGTGTAATTGATGAAAGCGTGAGGCGACAATACTTAATTTGATCTCGTATGTAAATAAAGTAGCTATGATACTTAATAAATCATTATCCTCAGGGACGTAACTAGAAATTTATCATGGGAAGGAAAGGATTTCCTACTTCAACTCCTACCTCAAAATTGATTTCAAATCTCGTTGTTTATTTTCAAGGTGAAAAGAATAATTATGTGGAGTGAGAGTTTTGATTACTAATTTTCTCTGAAAAAATTCAATATTTAAAAAATTTTAGCTTTGAAATTTCAGTGTACAGCAACACTTCAACCGTCCTTGTCAACTAATATGTCTTTTTTTTATAGTGTTTTAATGTCTAAATCATAGATTTACCTTATTTGGTGCAGAATAGCCACATGTGGTTCTTGCGCCAATAAACTTCACAAGCGCATCTCTTCTAGTTCTTAAATAATTTCTTCGGACTTCATTCAGATTTGCCTAGTTAAAAATAGATATTTGAAGTTGTTTTGAAGATTTTTAAAATATTTCTTTAAGTAACTCTAAACACACCGTAAATCGTTTCTATCTGTTGTGAATGACAGTTATTTACACCGTACAGCGTCACACTTTCCATCAACTTATTAAGATAATAAGAGCCAAGACTTTTATTTCAATAATGAATTTTATATTTCTGCTTACATATCTATGATTTGTGTAATATATATATATGCAAACTAACATAAAAATCATTTAAAAATTAAAGTAAAATTTCTTTATTTTTGGTTGTTATACCCCTTTACTATAACGTGAAAATGATCTCGTTGAATTTTTTTTAAAGTATTTTATCGTCTAAGAACTATCTCTGCACGAGGTATTACTGTATATGTTTTCAGTATATGTTAACATTAACTTTGTATAGTGATTATTAATGTTCGTATTATTTTCTAATTTCTTCAGTAACTAAACTGGTCTTTAACGAATTTAACTAATTTCTTTCCTACTTGCGCAATAAAAAATAAATGTGCATTTTCTCCAGGAAAAACAAAAATCAGCATTTGCTTTTTTAAAAATATCGTAACTTTCAAGTTCAAAATTTTAAAAATATTGCTTTTGAACGGTTAAACTGCTTTCTCCGTCAATATTTTGTTTGATAGCTTTTTTCAAATTTTTAAATACCGTTTAATGTTGTGGAAAGTGCCTTTTCTAGGCGTCAACATGATAAGGTTGCAGTCCTCTTTCAAGGTGTATACGAGATCCTTGTTTGATTGTTATTTCTCAAAGCTTTCTCTCTCTCTCCCCCCCCCCCCCTTCTTTAAACTTAAGTGCTTTGCAGAGATAGTGAAAGAGAAATGAAAGATTCAAGTTTGTCTTGCGTCAATCATGAATAGGAGATTACGTGATTTTATTGTTCTGTGATGAAGTTTGTGCTTGGAAGGAAAAAGTGAAAAGGATTTTTAATTTTTTTTTTCTCGGAATTTTTCTTTGAAATCCTTATGTACATGCAGTTAACTTTTTTCCTTGCACATAATAAAACCAATACGACCTTCAATGAGACTGCAGGATTCAAGAACACGCTAGATAAACAAGTTGCAGAATTTCATCTGTGAAAACAATACTTTAATGACTTGTTTCGTAAAATTAATATTCTTATCCTATAACATCGATTATTACTTTCCATTAGCTCAGTCTGTTTACACATTTGAATAATTGTTATTCTTTGAAATTTTTAGCGATTGTCATGATCAAATATTCAATTATTTTCGTATAATATAAATGTACAAAGATTATTTGTGTGTGTTATTTTTCAATCTTATCACAGTTTTATTTTAAATTTTTTTAAAAATATGTTTCTCATTTGTTAAATTGCGACAGCTTTTTGGTCTACCATGAAGCATTTTCACAAACTTAAGGCTGTTTTCTCGTGATACACACACACGTATGTGTGTGTGAATATATATATATATATAAAATTTTCCTCAAATTTAATTAATCTCCTAATTTATCCTATATTTTAGCTACTATATAAATAGGTTTTCACGCTCTGAAATAATAAGTATATTCTCTATCATGCCTTCAGGCTCCTTGTAAAATGCTTGAAGATCCCTACATCTATTGCCATGTTATCTTTATTACCCTTAGTTTATCTTCCTTTGATAAATAAACAGGAAAAATTCTCTATCATTTCTCACCTTCTTATCAAATTGAGTGGACGTGTGCTGCGTCGGCCACTGATCCTGGTTTGTCAGCCTCCTCTCATGTGAATTAAAATAAATTCATTACTCCTCGATTTAAAAGTTTATTTATAACATGTACTAGAAAATTATGAAAAAATAATTAGTAAAATATTTTAAAAGACAAAAAGAAATGTTGAAACAAAATGAAACCCAGCAGGTCAAAGAAATTTCTGGCTGAGGACCGAATAAGCGGGTTTAAACTGGTGTTTAGCAATATAACAATATATATATATATATCTTAGTTAAGCGCCTCAAATTTTTATAAAGTATGAATATTTTACATTCAAAAAAATAATTTTGTACATTTATTCCATATATTTAAATATAATATATCCATATATATAATATATAAATATAAAAAAAAACTATGATTTTTTTTTTCGTATTTTTATTAGTAATCAAAATGAGCCGCTGGTATTTTAGTAATGAAATTTGAAAGTATAAGAATATATTCATTGAATATAAACGGCATATTTTAAATATTTTGTTTCAACTTGATTATATCTAATAAATAGTTCCTGTGCGGGAAAAAAAAAGAAATTAATCGGTGTTTTTCCCCATACACAGTGATATTCTTATGATTAAATTTACCTTAGATCATATATATCTTAATTTTCAGATTTCATACATTTGTGATTTTATAGTTTATCACAAATGAAAGCATCAGTGTATTGTTTTCTAGGTCAGTTGATGGAACTTATTGTGTAAGCTTGTGTTGTTCAAACTATTATTTACGGGGAAGAAATTACTTAAAAATAATAAATGGTTATTATTTACAAAGTTTTTATTGCTCACCGTTTTCCTTCCTTTGTCCGTCACTAAACGAATCCTTGGTCTTCTTCCTCTGCATTCAAAAGTAAATATTATTATCGTGGGTTATTCTGAGGGGGAGGCGAGAAGGTAAGATGCATTTTGAAGATTTTCGAATGCTCAGCTGGTAGAAAACGATGAAAATTTTATCGTCTGAATAGACATGCCCTCGTGGGAGAAACAATGGAATTACATTCTATTTTGACCAACTTCCGCTTCTTTCCTTTCGTCCGTTCAACATTGTTGCCTATCTTCCGTGGATGGATTTCTTTCCAAGAAATTGTTTCCTGCTTCATTTGAAGCTATTATGGTGAAAATATTTTTAAATTTGAATATAAAAAATGAGTTCAATTCGTAGTATTGTAGTAACCTCATTAGATTACGAGTAACTTCGTAATCAAATAACTGAGTCTTTGGAACTCGATTCTACACAAGAACGTTTTTCAAAATAATGAAAGCTACTGCAAAACGCTTAAAATAAGTCCTAGTGTCCCGGAAGCGAATAATCGTCACCTTCGTATTTTCATTGGTCTCTGGAGTTATATTTGAAGATTTTAACTATATGCATCTTTCATGTGAGCCAGATGCCCCTGAAAACCCGTCGTGTAGCGTATCTGATGTATGTTAAATCTGTCGAAGTTCCAAAAATTCCTTTTGGCGTGGTATGGAACTTTGGAGAAAGAAGTGCGAGCTTAAGAGTTGTCCTCGTCACTTGATCGAGGTTCAAAGTTATAAGGTTCATCGCCAATAGCCCTCGTGTTGCTTCTCCGTGCGACGTTAATGAATAATTGCAAGTTCAAGTGTCGTCTTTATCTTTATTGACCGATACTCATAATTACGAGATACGTCACCCTCGTGTTGCTTTTATGTGCGACGTTGATAAAAAATCAATTCATCTAAATCGTAGTGTGGAAGAATGGCTATTTCACCATAAAATTGAGCCTCAAAAATTTCTAAGTAGCGTGGTGCGGAAGATAGACTAATCCAGGCGTCATTCTAGTTATTTGTCTCAGGTTTTAAATTACGAAGTTCATCGCCATTAAATCTGTGTGTCGCTTTATAGCGACATAAATATGCAAGGTGATATGCACATTGAAACTGGGTTCAATTAACGTGTTTGTCGATTGACCGAGGTTCAAAATAACAGAAGTCCCCTTTTCCAGCTGCTCAAATGTAAATTATACATATGCAACTTGAGAAAAGCTGTTTGATGTGTTGTTTTTGCCTGATGGTTATGTGCCAAAATTATTTCGTTTGTATTTCTTATATTTGGCGGAAGAGGGAAACGTATATATCATCTACTGGATAAGTCAACACATTTGAATTGAAACAAATGCAGCCATTATTTTAATGTGCGAGGAGCTTTTTTTTCTTTTCTTTTTTTTCCCCCTGGGACATATAATGTAATTCTGCCTTACCATGAATCAAACGAACTAAATGAAATCAATATAATTAATAGGGGGTATCTTATTTTGCAAATCATTTGAAGAGTAAATGTATTATCATCGCGAGTATGCTTCTGTGTTTTTATGCTTTTAGCTAGATTGATGTCGATTAAATAATTGTTTTGATGTGCTGTTGTTATCTTCACCGTTATTGGAATTGCGAATATTTTTCCTAAAAATATACCAAACTTTATTAAAATACAGTACTCTCTCGGTAATCTGGCTGGTATCGTACCAGAGCACCACAGAATTACTAGAAAATAACTAATAATAACGTACTGAAACAACAAAAGCAATGTATTTTGAGTATAAAATGTAATACAGTATAATAATAAAGTGTCAAACACGCAAAACAAGTAAAACTGTTGAAATAAAGTACTGTTTTGCGTTGATAGTCTACATTATTCTATTAAAGTAGGAGACGTATAGTAAAGTTTGTAAGGTTGGTCTACTTGCGTATAGGTTGGATGGAGCTCTTAGGTCTTGCGTACTTTAATCTCCAGTCGACTAGCTATAAAATGCAGTTGCTTCGGCCTTTCCTTACTTGCCCAGGAAATTATAAAATCGAGAAAAATTTAAAAAGACTTAACCTATTAAATAATTTTAAAAGTAAAATATTAAATAAGAAATTTACTTGAGAATTTAAGAGAAGACGTTAAAGAGTTGCTATTGGCAACTCTTATCTTAAGAGTTAATTTTGTGTCAGGGCAGAAATTTAGGTGACTAGCCAATCAGGGAGCAGCTTCTCGCGCTGGTGAAAACCAGAGAGGGAAAAGTTTTTTTTTCCCCTGCGGAAAAACACCGGAGAGAGATTACTGACAGGGCAAGATAGGTGAAATGCCATATTATAGAGGAGTACTGTACTGTTTTTTCTGTTTGAAAAATCTTATCTTCGGAAATTGCATTTCCGATTATCAAGTTTCCTTCCGAATAAGATCATAATGAATGGATTTGATAAGCCGTTTTCTTCCCTGCATTTTAGACGTTTAGAATGTTCGCGCAGCTTGTATGTTGCCCTTTCTTGAGAGATGGGAGAGAGATATTTATGAATCGGAATGCGGCCAGATGTTTACGTAGTTGCTTGTTTGCGTTCTTATCTTGAATGCAATGATCTCAAGAGCATTTTTACTTTTCCTAGCGTTTTTTTTTTTTAAGACTATACGGTATTGATAGGTCATTTAATGATATTTAAATATACATTTATTTCCGAATGCGTTATATTTTCGTAAAATATGATTATTATTCCATCCATCCCCAATTCTTTTAATACGAGCTATGCTTGAAGGAAATCAACATAGCTCTTCCAAGTTTTAAATAACAGAAGAAAAACGAATGTAAGGTGTAAAGGCTACTTCTCTTTCCCTGTTTCAAGGAATCTCATACTTCTCTTAACCTTAAGGGAAACATTTTTTCCCTCTTTAAAATTAGTGATTGTCGTATTTAATTATAATCTTATTTGCATTTTTTATACGGAATGTCAAAATGGAATGTATGCCAAACGCAATTACGCAATTGGGCACGTTTAGTGTGGGGGGGGGATTGTCATATCAATTGGAGCCAATGATAAAACATTCGCGGATTGTACTCTGTTATTATTTTAGTTTATTGTGTCGTGTAGAAAAATAATTACAGTGTTTTTTCACTTGTTTTATGTTATTCGGTAAATATCATTTTGTACATTAATAAAGTATCTTTGAACAAATGAAAAGTGCCTGATAATGTCAAATAAAACTACACATTGTTATGTATTTTCTTAGGATTTTTGTTTATTTTACGTCTGAACAAACTAAAATAAGCAGTTGCATACTAATATTTACTCAAAACAACCTTATGGTCCGGTAAGGGTTAACACTGCCATCTTTTGTTTATTTTTTTTAAAAGATCTCTATCAAATGAGAAATCTAGTTGTAATCAAAGGCTAGCGTATAAATCGAACTATTTTATTTCCCCTGTTAACGGATAAAATGTTTCTAATTACGCATTATCAGCAGTGTCTGAGTAAAATGCGGCCGCGGTAGCCAAGGTCTCGAGATCCATATCCCATTCATAACACGTGCACTTTTTTTATTTTTTTTTAATGCCACTTTAAAAGTATCAGAGAGGACATGCGGTTAATAGTAAAATACCGAATTTAAGACTGCTTGTTTTTGTGATATTTTTTATGTTTTAAAATTACAAACAGAGATCAGATTTTGTGTGTGTGTGTGTGCATAATAACTGAATTTTAATTATTTTCTAGTTCTTAAAAATACTTTTTTAGTTAAAAAGGTATGCCCCCCCTCTTAATTTAATATGGACATAATTTCAGAGATGTATTAGCATTTAGGTACCATTTAAAAATATTCCCTAAATATACAAGATATTTTAAAACTGTAAAACAATGCACAAAAAATACTGAACTTTTCAAATATAAATGTATATTTTTTTGAAAAAATTTAGAACTATATAATTTTGGAAATTTAAATTTTTTTCTACATAAATTATTTCTTAAAATTTAAGTACTACTTGGTGAAAATTATTTTTGGTTCACTGATATACTTAGGTAAAAGCCTTCATAGAAGCATAAAAAATTTGGAACCCTATAAAGTAATAGTTTTTTTTTAAAAAAAAATAATGTCAATATATTCAAATATGTCTCAAAATCATGTCCATATTCAACGAAGAAGGAAAAAAATATTTTTGACTGAAAAATCATTTTTAAGCGCGCAAAATATCCAAGCTCTATTGAAAATTTCAATAGATATATGTCACAAGTTTTAAATCCCCCCCCCCCCCCGCTTTTTTTTTTTTTTTTTACTTGTGTGTATCTCGTGCTCAAATTTTTTCCGTAAAAAAAAAATGAAAAAACGGTGAATGTCCGCGCAGCAAATGAAAAATGTGCAATCAATATATTCGTCGTCTTTTATTTGGTTTTTGAATTCATTTCCAGCTGAATTATTCCGAAAATTGATTGCGGCTTAAAATTATTTTTTATTGTTAAATGAACAGGAAATACGATGAAAATTCCATGAAGTTACGTAAAATGTTTAGAATATAATGTCGACTGAATGATAAATTATGTGAAATGGCCGAATTAGTTCGAGAAGGAAAAAAATTAACTCATAAACAGTCAATAATGCGAAATGAGTCAAATTAAAACTATTGCTTCAGATTGTATGAAATCAGACATCGTATTTGCGCTAAAGATTAATTATATAAATGTAAAGTTTTATCCATCAATGCGAAAAATCATTAAAATTTTTTGGTAAGAAATTAATTAAAAAATGATTAAACAGCAGAATGGCATATCAGAATGTGTGTGTTAGCTTTGCAAACGTAACCGAAAACTTTATTTTCCTCTAGGCCATTTTACAACGTGTCGTTTTTTTTAAACACAGTAGGATCGATTCTATCACATGTAGCTTTAAGGATAAACTTATTTTGTTAAATAAATTGAAAGAATGTAACAAAAAAACTAAGATTGTAAACAAATAAAATTTGATCGCAGTAAACTTTTACTGTTAGTACATTTTGAAACATATTTTGTGTATTTCAATAGCTTGAATAGACATCTACATTGTATGGTTGACTATTTAAAGATAATTGTAGACAAATGTTCGTTTTCTTTTTCATTGAGATATCAAGGGTATTTCGTTCGTGTCGTATATTTGTGTCGTGTTTTTATGATAATGAAAGGTAATGTATTTTTGAAATGTGTGTGTGTGTGTGTGGTTTTTTCCCAAGACTGTCTTACGATTTTTAATAATCTTTTTTTTTAAAAACACTTTAACAAAAATACATCGACTGGAGAATATGAAGTGTGTAATATATATTCGTCATTTTTCCTCATCGTTCGTCATTTCTTTTTCACTCGAAAAATTGATTGCTTAAAAAAAATAAGCCATATCACCTTGCACTATTTTTTGACTTAGTCGCGATTGACATTGAGAAATTTGTCGTTGTTTGCAATCAATTTGAAGAAACCACTCTGGTAAAATTCTGTGCCCTGCAATGCAAGGAATTGTTGCATAACCTGTTCCATCTCAGTATTGTTTTGGATGGACCTGAGCACGCCTAATGCGCAATGTGTCTGACACTGTTATGTTCCAATCCGCTAACATCATGTCCTGTACTCTAGCAGAGTTGTTTTCATTCGTGGATGTGGATGGACGCCTTTCTCGATCTTCAACATCCACACTCTGGCTTCCTTCACTGAACATGCAATACCAGTTTAAATTTTGGCTATCTAACCCCTTGTTGACTATGTTATCAGATTGATTATATATGATTGAAATTTAGTAGAACTATTGGATTAAATTATCTTACAAATAATTTTAGAAAGCGGTATTGGCTATACTTATCATGAAGTTACACTGTCTTTAAATTTGCAATTAAGTAATTGTAATTTAAAAAACTCTTTAAAATGTGCCTTATGTCTTTGTTATGTGATTTGCAATTACATAAATATAATTTTAAAAAGACCTTAAATGTGTCTTATGTCTTTGTTGTGCATGAAATACGTAATGTGGTATTTTTTTCTTTTGTCGTGGCATTGATAGCTTAGTCGTTCTTGTCGCGAACTCGAAGCCGGCTTTGTTTCCATCGAGTCGTGGATTCGAAACCTGATGCTGCTTAAGTCCGGCGGAGCTAATGCATGTTAAATCTGTCGAGGCTCTAAGTCATCCCGTTGGCGCGATGGGGAAGTTAAGAGAGGGTGGAGGGGTAACCAGCTCAGATGTCGTCCTCGTCACTTGACCGAGGTTCAAAGAAATGAGGTCCGTCGCCTATAGCCCTCGTGATTTTTCAAAATGCGACTTTAATAATCAATCGATTTCCTTATGTCCATTTATCAGCAGTTTGTTGCAATAGTTTCTCTCAATTCAAAATTGTAGAATAATATGAAATAAGTTTTATATTTTAATGTTGCTTATTTAAATAATTGGAAATTCATAGGACGAAATAACAGTTGTGTTTTATAACTTTATACTACCTATTATATGTTAACATTCACTACTGTGACTACTTTTATTTGTCTTTATCGATTTCCAAGTGTATTTTTTTTAAAAAAAATATCTTCTTTCCTTGCAGAGCCCTGTTCCGGCTTTTCAGAATGAAGCGATTCATTCGCAAATGCAGAAAGCACAACACCACCGTCGGAGGAATTTTCCAGCATCTAGTCAAGAAGCATCCCAACAAAATATGTATTATGCATGAAGATAAAAAGTGGACTTTTCAAGAGGTACACTTTTTTTTTTGTTTCAATTTTTTAAAAATATTATTTTAATATTATCGAGTTATATTAAATTGAAATTAATGGGATTTGAAATAATACAAGCATTGAACCCCCCCCCTGCATGATTATACATAGTAGTATCGTTAAGTTTTAATTATTACTAAGGAACAACAGGCGTTGATATGCAGAATAAAATTTATTCTTCATATCAACTGATTCTTAAGTACGTAATAAAGTGCAGCTGTTATTGGAGATTTGTTTGATTTCAGGAAGCCGTAGATTGAAGCAACCCGCAGTATGTTAAAAATTTTATTATTATCCTGGAGTATCGTACAGTTTTATTTATTATTGAATGTAACTGAGATACAAACATAATTTTTATTTATTATTCTAAAGATTTCTCTACATAGTCACTATCTAGAGGTATGCATTTCTCCTAATTTTTCTTGACCTTTTGAGAACCATCATTGTAGAACTCGGCAGATTCAACTCTCATCTTCTCCATACTGCGGATTACTTCAGTCTACGTCTTCCTGAAACCAAACAAGTCAAACATAAATAGCTGCAATTTACGACATTATCTACATAAGGGTCAATTAATATGCAGAATAAACAGTATCCAGATATCTTGGTTATTTCTTAGTGATAATTAAATCTTAATGATATCCTCCAGAGTACAGTTAAATTTAATGATTTTCTTATATGAATCTCTATCATATATTTAACATATTAAAAGTTATATGAAAACTGTACACAATCGCAAAATTTTTTGTAAAGGGGGAAGGGCATGTGTGAAACTAAAATAAATTTGATCAATGAGTTGTTAAATTTAGAAAGAAAAGAAAAAGGACTTAAAGTTTTCATGAATTAGACAAAGAATATCTTATTTATTCTGTTGAAGTTCAGTGCATATATTCATATATGTATTCATTCGAACATGTTTAAGTTATAGATCCAAAGATTCGGGTTGTGTAAATCTCTCAACAAAATTCAGTGGTCGTGGTAGCATAATTAATTGGTCTTGATAAAAGGGCTCGAACCCTCAACTCGACGAAAACACTGCCGGTGTTTTCGTCGAGCTGAGGGTTCGATCCCTTTTGCTACCAGACCTGCCGCGTAGCGGGGCTGATGCATGTTAAATCTGTCAAGGCTCCAGGTCATCCCGTGGCGTGGCGTGAAAGTTTAAATGTAGAAGTGCCAGCTCAGGTGTCGTTGTCGTTTCTTGACCAAGGTTCTGATTTGCGAAGTTAATTACCAGTAGCCCTCGTGTTGCTTTTATTTTTGTTTGCAATATAATCAATCGCAATGCAACAAAATTTCCTTGATTAGTTTAGTTTTTATTAACGTCGCACTAGAAGCAACACGAGGGCTATTAGCGATGGACCTCGTAATTTTGAGCCACGGTCAAGTGACGAGGACGACACCTGAGCTGGCACCCCCCTCTCCTAACATCCACACCATGCCAACGGGCGGACTTTGGGCCCCGAACAGATTTAACGTGCATCAGCTCCGGCTACACGTCGGGTCTTTGGCGGCCAAGGATCGAACCCGCGACTGAACGAAAACCGCCGGCCGCTAGTAAAATTTCCTTGAAATAGGTACATTATATATTCATTTGCTTGGAGCTGCTTAAACTAATGTTTGAAGCCACATGAACATGGATCAATGTGCGTCTTTCTTCTGTAAATGCGTTAAAAATACTTTTATTTCTAAAATGTACCATCTATAATAGATGATAAATATAAATTTATGATTATTTTTTTTAAAAAAATTATCTGCTTTGTAGTAATTTTAAGGAAAAGTTATGGAGCATAATAAAAAATTATATGGTTAAATGAATATACATTACTTCGTAAGAAGAGCATATTTTTGTGGGAATGTATTTTAGTCCTTCGTTATAAATGAACATCTTTCATGTACTAAATTTTAAGGGTTAGTGATGCATTAGCAAATTAAATATCTGTTGCGTTAGACTATTTGAACACTTTAAATGTTCTTTTAGGACTATTTTTTGGTTTAATTTCAGTGAACCCAATTAAGCCTTGGAACATTTTTCCTGACAGAAAATTGTTCTAGTTTTCTGAAATGTTTGTGATATTGTGATGTGTACATCCGTTTATGATGTAGTATTTTGAAAGCTTAGGAATTTTCGAAAAACGCGCCAATTTTTACTTGCACATGTAAAGTTCAAAACCCACTTAGCGTTGCAGTATAGACGACGAAACATAGACAAACGAAAGAAATGGATTGGTTCAGATAGAAATGAGTATTATTATTAAATATACCACTCTCTAAAAAACAATGAAGTCAGAATATAAATTGATTGTTGGAACGTTTTGTTATTCGGGAAAATGTTCTAATTTCGGATCCTATTCTTTAACATTACGCGAAGGCAGCTATAATGGATGATTACTTTTGTGTAAATGAATGTTTTAGTGAGATTTACAGACAACAACAACATATAATGTATGGCACTCCTCAAGATTATTTACTGTGAATAAATATTTCTTTTGCATGTTTTCTTGCTGGCAGAGAAAAACTTATAAATAAATTTATTTTATTATGATAAATTATGGGTTTTTCCAAAAAAAAAAAAAAAAAAAAAAAAATGAGGTATTAATTTAACTCCATGTAAGTGTTTGGCATCTGACTAGTTCTTCTTGGATAACAAGGCTTTACCTTATTATTTTTTAAAAAAATAAAGCAATGATATATATCATATTGTTGTTAAAAAAATTTAGTCTTTCCTTAAACCTTAAGTTTTTAAATTGTAAAATTGATTTAAAGAGTAACTTGATGTATTTTTTTTTATCATAAACAACTTGATTTTACATTGCATCATTCAGTTGCCATTAGATTTGGTGCATTCCTAGCCAGATCTGGTTCTCTTGTGCCTTGAACCCCAGCATTCACTCATTCAGTTGCCACTAGTATCAATAATTTGCCTTTTTGTAATTATAATTATATTAATGGAAAAAGAAATATAGTATATATTGTAGAAAAAGAAAAGAATGAGATTAAAAGTTTACAATATTTTATAATACTTATTCAGTTTTCATTGCATATGATTAATATATTCTCATCAACATTCAACCATAGATTTCATTATTTGCACATACGTACAAAATGTTCATATTTGAATAAACAAGTTTTTTTGTTATTGCAGATTGAGGACTACAGTAATCAAGTTGCTAATTGCTTTGCTAAACTTGGTTTTTCACATGGTGATGATGTAGCAGTATTTATGGAATCAAAAGTTGAATTTGTTGCCATATGGTTAGGATTATCTAAAATTGGTGTTGTCCCTGCTCTTATAAATTCCAATTTGAGACAACATCCTCTTGCATTCTCAATTACAACTGTAAAGTGCAAAGCAGTCATTTTTGGTAGTGAGCTTATTCAGGGTAAGTATTTGTTTCATATTGTTATAATTCATTTACATAACTTGATGTATTTTGAGATCAAATGCATTTTGTTTCTGTGGAGAAAATACAAGAATGACATTGCTTTAGGTTTAACTACATGTTCTTATGAAAAATTTCACATGGATATTTTAATTATAATGCTAAAAACGTTCATTAATAAATTTAACAATGTTTTGAAGATATCGATTAAAGTAAGTTAGCTTTTAAACATAACATTTATAAATGCTACGTGAAGTTTCGAAATATGGTAGTCTCTGATATCCTAAAAATTATAACAAACTGCTGTCATTATTAATATTAAGTAATATAATCACTGAATAAAGACCAGTTCCAAAATTATTTAAGTAATATATTCAATCTTGAATAAATAATATGGAATTTAAATAATGTGAAGTTTTACTTATTCATGTCCTTAACCAAAGATTATATATATATAATTAAGAATTCCATTTATCTTAACTAATAGGATTGACTAAACTAGACCTGATTCAAATATACTTCTTGTAACTATATTCATCAATCTTGCTCTAATTTATCTATCACCTATTTTCTTTTTCTAATACCTTCAATCTTTCTATGTAGTTATTTCCTATTCATTGCACATCTTATATAGTAATCAAGTAATGTTAATTTACATAAGTCACTATTCTTTCATAAGGCAAGATTCTCAATTCAAATAACACAGTAAAGTAGTCTCAAAAGTTAATTAATGGGAAATGTGTACATGAGAACCTGTTAGATGATGAATTGAAGAGAAAGATAATTGTGTGTGCAATTTTTTTCTAATATTTGCGTACTTTAATATTTATGTTTTAATGATTTTATTAAAGGTTAAAGTTATGATAATGTAAAGTTTAACTTATATTTTGGAGCATTATTATGTTTTATTTAGAAACATTTTAAGGGATATTTATTAATTTAAATAAGTAAAAATAAACAAATATTTTAATTTGAAAAACTTTGAAACATAACTTTTGAAAATTTGATATTTCTTTATATATAAAGTTTAATTAATCAGAAAATAAGCAATGAACTTATATTTTCCCTGAAAATAGAATTTTGAACTTTGAAATAGAGTTGCTCTTGTTCATTACAAAATAAATTTGTGTAATATTTTCTTCATTTAAGGAATTACTTGACTTTAAAACATTTTTAAGGAAGACCTTTAAACATTTTTAAAAAAAGAACATTCTGAAAATAGCTTTTTCAAAGACTAGGGTAAACAAATGTTCCAATATAGGAATTGGCAATTTGTTATGCTTTAGCTAAATAGTTGAATTTTACATTTAAGAAGAAAACTTATATTTTAACATTCATTTCTGTTATAGCAGTTTGTGGTAAATTAGTTATTTTAAATCACAGTTGTAAATATTGCTTTATATTTTAAGAATTGTTGTTATTATGGATATACAAATTTCTTAAATGTCTCTCAATGATTTCAAAAGAAAATGTTTCTTCCTTTTCAGCTGTAAAAGATGCCACTCCTCTATTGAAAGAATTAGATGGTCTACAGTATTTCTGTTTGGGTAGTTTTGATTCCTCTATTTTACCTGCCAAATCGCTAGATACATTAATTCCAGAGAATTCTATAACTCCCCCCAAGAATCACAAAGGAGACATGAATGGTATTTATGCAATTTCTAATTCACATTGCTTTAAATTGAAATTGATGCTTCAAGAGGAATTTAAATTTTATTTTAAAAAAAACACTTGGTATTTTTTTTAGCTTCTGTTTTTAAAAAACTTTTCTGTAATTTTTAAAAATTCTTATCTAATATCCTTTCTGTGGATTAATCAGTTAAGTTTCCCAAACATAGTTAAGAGTAAACTTTGAAAAATGAAATTTACTTATAAAGAGTTTCAAATATCTATCCATTTATTTAAAACAACCTATAGTAATGACTTATATGTGTATTTATTTTTAAAATATAGATTTATAGGAAGGGAAGTCATACATGTGCAAAATAAATGAATTTTGAATACCTTTGTAGAAATTGACATTTATGAAATTTAATTTAAGCTATATTTTATATTATTCAACCTTTCTTTTTTGTTGTGGTCGGGGTAGCCTAGTGGCCTTGGTCTCGGACTGGTGGCCAGTGTTGTTTTTGTCTAGTCTTGGGTTTGAGCCCTGATAACACTGAAGATCTGCCATGTAGTAGAGCTGATGCATGTCAAATCTGGTTGAGATCCTGTTTTCCTCCAGTTGCCATGGGCTTGTGGCGGGCGGTTCTCTTTGAGTCATGTCTTCAAGCTGTGGTGCCACTAAAGCTGGGGCTGATGCACATTGAATCTGTAGAGGCTGAAAGCCTTCCTGTGGCTTGGTGTGAAAGTTAGAGAGGGAGGTGTCTGTTCAGGTATCATCCTCATAGTTTGACCAAAGCTCAAAATTACAAGGTCTATCGCCAATAGTCCTCGTGTTGCTTTTAGTGCAATGTTAATAAAACAATCATCACTTGATCAAAGTTTAATTTTACGAGGTCTGTCACCAATAGCTCTCATTACTTCTCAATACAATATTAATAAACAATCACACAATTATCTCTCTCCCTCTTTTCACCCTTGTGATTTTTTTCTTTTCTGTAGGGTTTACTGTCTTTGGTAAACACGGGTGACATACTCCCTGGATACCCTAGCAATCCTTCTCTATTTTTGACCATACTCCTAGTCAACCAATTTTTATCTTTTTTTCAAAAATTTTGCACATCTAGACCACAGTTACATCTTGTTTGGAGCAGTATAGTCACATCTGGCTCTTTCGCCAATAATCTTTACGTTCACTCACTCATTCTCTCTCACTCTTTTTTCTTTTTTGCCATGAGGGAATCTAAATTAAAAAATTTCAATTATTTCTCAGGAATCACAGCTACTAGAAATGAATTGATCTTCGACAGCTGTGATAAAAAAAATTGATGCTGAAGAAAATTTATCATTAAGCTATTTATTTTTCATTTCTAAATGTTTTTTCATGCATGTCGTAAAAGGCGACTAAAATGGGTTCCCATCGTCTGGGGGTATAGCCAGGCACCCTGCCCCTGGGGATTATATCAGGGGACCTGAGGGACTTGCCTTCGTTAGGTAAGTACAGGCATCATGACCCCGAGGCACCCTAGTGATCTTTTTCTTTCCCATGGGGATTACTGTCTTTGGTAAACACGGGTGACGCACCCTTGGGGTACCCTAGCGATCCTTCTCTATTTTTGACCCTCCTTCTTGTCAACCAATTTGTGTCTTTTCTTCAATTTCTTCTTGTCTAGACCACAGTTAAATATTGTTTGGTGCAGCATAGTCATATCTGGCTCCTGCACCAATAAACTTTACTTTCTAACTTGACCCTTCTTGTCGATCAATCTTATTCCATTGTTTATTGTCTAGATCATAGATTTACCTTGTTTGGTGCAGTATGGCCACATCTGACTTTTGCGCCAATAAAACTTCACTATCATCATCTTCTAAATGTTTTTTCTTCATCTGTTTGATATTATGGTACATGTATGTTATCGTTCTGAAAACGATGTTATAGGATTCATTATTCTCTTTTTTGAAAAATAGCAAACAATTAAGAAAAAGAAGTGAATTTCCTAAAATCTTTTGATGTTAAGAATTATTTCTTTTGTTTAATGTCCAGCCTTTGATGTGTATCATCTAGTTTCTGGAGGAAAATAGTTTATCATTTTTATCTTCCTCCTATTTTTTCCTTTTATGCATCAAGTTTGCAATCAGCATATCTAATATTGTCTTACATTTAATTAACATTTCTTGAATGTTTATATGTTTGTTTTTATTAATTCTTCCTTTTCATTTCATTTCATTTAATCCATTATCTTGAAACTTCTCAAGGAAACTGGTTGCCTTTTATATTTCCTTATGCTTTTGTTATATTAGCTTCTTTCTGAATAATGGATTATTACGATCTGTGTCATTCAGGATTTCATTTACATGTAATTAAATATTTTCATTTTATTTAATTATTACTTGTTTTCAGTTATGAACTTTATCTGAAGATTTCTTTTTTAAATTTTATTTAATCACATTTATTACCTTCAGTTTAAGTGTATTCCAATAGACTTAAACTGAAGGTATTTTAAGTTGAACTTTGTCCAAATAATTTTTTAAAGCTAGTTTTCTAATGTTAATTCCTTCATAACTGCATTTTACTTTAAAAGTAATCCACCATATTTTTTAAACATTAGTATTATTCAATATAATAATTTAACTATTTAAAATTTGAAGTAAAGAAAAAAAAATCTTTTTGTTTCATGTTTTGTCTATTTTGTAATGCAAGAACATCTAAATTTTGCATCTAGAGAATAAAATTGGTATTTTATTTTTTTTAAAATAAATTTGGTTGGAAAATCTGATTAATTTTTTACTGCATATTTATGTGAAGATATCAACTATTGGAATTACTAATTAATTCAATCCCCACATACTTATTATGTTTAATCACATAGTTAATATCTATTTTGTTTCATCATAAATGTGCGTTTGTGTTCTGAATGAAAAATTGATCAAGTTATAATATTCTTTAAAATTATACATGAAAATTTGTAAGTAAAAACTGGATCTCAGTAAAGAGTGGGCTAAAATTATTTACTTTTATAATACATAATGCATCCATATCTTCATTCTCCGTAGTGTTTGTAAATGTTATTCACCAATTATATGTTAAAATTTTTACAAAATAGAAACTGATTATATAAATTTGTTCTATAATGATTTTTATCAATGGGGAGAGGAATCAATGAATTATGAGAATTCTTCAAACGTAATTGTTTTCTTACTTTAAGTTAATTATCTTTAAAGTTACATGTATTCTAAAGAATATTACAGTTTTAAAATATTTATGCATTAAAAGTATTTCATGATATTTGACTCAACATCCCAGGGTGGATCCATGCCTTCTTTTGAAGATTCCTGTAAGATAGCCTGCCTTTTGCCTTAGTTCTGCAAGATCCTAACCATAAACACCATAAAATCTGATTCAACAGAATCAAGCTAGTTTGTTTTGGTGTTCATCTTTACCGACTAATAAAGGGCTTTGCCACAAGAATCTTCTTTACTGGATTTTTCTCAGCCATTCTAACAATATGAGAAGCCATGTTCAAGTTACTTTAACACATTTAATGATATCAGGCTCATTAAAAATTCTCTAAATTTCAGAATTAAAACACCTTTACCAAAGGCCATTTTCTTTGATGCCATACTCTCAAAAACTGCAATTTTGTATTCCCCATTTTTAGTTAGAAGCCAAGTTTTCAAGCCATTCATTACGACTAGTCTAATGGGAATTTAATAAATGAAAAGCTTTGATTTTCTGAAGTGAAAACTGGATCTCAGTAAAGAGTGGAGTCCAAAGAATGTTTTGTTTGCCATTGAAATACAATTTTGGTTCTGAGAAATGGTGTCATTTTTTTGTGTTAACCATGGATCCAATGTAATTAAAACATGGTACTATTTCAAACTCATAAAGGCTGATTTTTAAATGATTGAGTGTATTGCATGAGGGCATTTTCATTTTTGGGATATACTTGGTTTTTTAGACTCATTTATTGTTAATTCCATATGGTTTACAACAATCTCTAAAATAGAGAATGCTTCTCTCAAGGTTGGGACACTCCTAGCAATAGTATTAATATCATCAGTGTAAGTCAGAAGCTAAACTGTTTTGTAAAGATGTTTCCACAAGTGTCAATATTTGGAAATATATAATAATAACCTTTCCAGTGCAATATTGAAGAGAAAGTTTCACCCTGTCCAACACCATTATTTACACTTATGCCTTCTAAGAGGGAACTGATGAATTTATTTTTTTACGGCTGGTGCCACTCAATTTACAGCTTACAGATTTAATTAGTTTACTGGAATTTTAAATTTATGCATTGCTTCCATTAGATGTTTCATACTTACACTATCAAATGCGTATTTAAAGTCAATAAATAGATCATGAGTGTCAATACCCTATTCAAATGATTTTTAAAATATTTCAATAAAAAATATTTAATTGATTTAAAATACAAAATTGTCAAAAGTTTATAAGTTTATAAAATTTTAAAATGTAAGGTATAATTATAAATTTCTGTAATTGCTTAATTGTCTGTATCTTTTGTATATAAAAATATTTTTAAATGATTTATTCATTTTTTTTATATAAATTCTCTTACCATTACTATTTTATTTAATTTGAGACATACTTTTCCTTGAAGGACTATTATATTCACCTATCTAATTACTTCTTTGTCATTAAACTTTATTTCATCTGAATGAAAAGTTCCGTGTTTCCTAATTTTTTTTTAAACAAAATTTCAGATCGATTATTTTATGTCTATACCTCTGGCACTACGGGTATGCCAAAAGCTGCTATCATAAGACATAGCCGGTAAGATCAAAATTTTCTCCCTTTCATTTTCTTCATCTTATTCTATTATTTTATTAAGAAAAATGTTTCTTATAGCCAACAGCTAAATTTTTAATATATTTTTTAACTGATAAATCTCAGACATTTACAACTAAAATATAAAATTACAAGTTCATGACTTTAATTAAAGAAATACATATTTTTTTTGGGGGGGGGGGGTTCTTCTATTTTTAAGTTGTGAGGCATCTTTCAGTAAAGAATATTCTTCAGAATTTTATCATGTTTTAGGAGTATTAAAATATATTTCTTGAATTCATTAATACATCAAACTTTAATAGATCCTTAGACTCTCAGATATTGGACTCTACCTAGCACTTTATTGATCGAGCTATGTAAAAAAATATATATAATGGAAATTAGCCAGTTTTAGTCCTGTCTGTCAATCTAGTTAGTTCTATTAGTTATAAAATCCTGATTAAGGAGTGTGATAACCATCCAATCGGTTTGTTATTGTTACTTTTATTGTACATTTGACCTTTTTTTTATAGTTTATTTCTTCAAAATGCTTTACAGACATTGTTTCGCTTTAATAGGATGTCAAAAACTAATGTTGTTTATAATTTGTAATATATGTCAGTATAATATAGTAATCCCAGATTTTTTTTTCATTTCAGAGACGTTTATGTTGAAAAAGTCTTTACCATAATAAATGGTGCATTGAACAGTTTCTTGTACTGTATGTTTAAAAATATTATTGATAAATATTTGGATGAAATATTAGTGTGATGTCGCAGCAGCTATTTTTATTTCATGGTGGATTTTTAGCAAATGCATTATCCTTTCCATGTACCAAATTGTGGTTGATGTCTCATATCGATATCAATTGGTCACTTTTCAAAAAAATAGTCTCAATTTTTTTCAAATGGCAATATTGAATGCTTTTATCAGAATCTGAACATTCTATCAAAATTCTGAACAATATGGATAGCTCACATTGATTTTCCATATAATATTTCCAAATCCTCAATGTCTGAGCTTTCATTAATTTGCCGTTTTGTAATATATTTTGAATCTCAGTGGAATATCACAACCTGGACGTACAACATCATAAAAATGTATACATTTCTTTATAGGTTTGCACAAATGTCATATTATAATTACAGTTTTATATTTAAGTAAAAACTCAACCTTGAACGCTAACTGTAAACATGTTATGTATGTAAATTTCTTATAAAATAAAAAACAAAAAGTAAATTTCTTTTTTGAATTTCTGCAAATTATTAAAACTAATTATATTTAATGAATCTGGTATTATTTTTATCAAATAATAATGATTAGTTCAAAAAATCCAACAATGCTGATGAACAAAACACTACTATATACTATTTTCATATTCCTAACTGTACACCCATAAATACTGTTATTAGTACTGCCATTTCATAAGATTTGTATTTTTCTTGTCAAGAGACTATGTAGTGAATAGTTTATTATGAAATTTTTGTTCTTTTTGTTATTGATAGTAATTATAAAAAAATTAAATGTTGCATGCAGCCAAGATGTCAAGAGGTTAATTTAGCTTTCTTGTCAATAATCCACATCAGATCAACTTTCAGCAAAATAATTTCGAATCAGTAATTTAATGTAGAATCAAACACTCAGTATTGGTGAACAAATTATTTTTATGTATATATAGTTGTTTCCATAAAATGTTTTTAAAATTTAAGGCATTTTATATCATTCTTAACATTTGAAATATTTTACTTCAGATTTATGTGGTTGGGAGCTGGCATTCACTATATGAACAGAATCGAAAAAGACGATGTTCTTTACACAGCATTGCCTCTATATCATACTGCAGGTGGTATTTTATCTCTATCACAAACACTTCTATTTGGAAATACTTGTGGCATCAGGAGCAAATTTTCAGCTTCCAAGTTTTGGGATGATTGTATTAAATATGAAGCAACAGTAAGCATAATTGTTTTGTAGTGTATAAATATATCACTTAAGATGAATGTAGTCATTTTTTTTTTTTAAAGAAGTTATTTCTTTTAAACAATTGAGTAAAGTTTGAATGTATAACTGCGCTGTGTTGGGAATGTTCCATTTCATGAATAAATTTTGTAATAGATTAAAATATATAAATTTTTAATTGCATGTATTTCAGCTCAAAAGTATTAATTTTAAGAAGTGTAAATGTGAGTCTTTTGAAAACTATTTCTTGAAATCTAAGTGTAATATAAAATTTTGTTTCTCTCCCCCATTTTGTTTCTCTCCCCCCATATGTGGATTATTTACTGGAAAATATAAAGTAAAATTATTTTTCTTCTCCAACCTACTACATATTACAAAAAAAATTGTGTGAAAAATGTTAAATTTTACAAGTTCATTTTAATAAATCTAATTGTTTTTAAATAATTAATAAATTAATACATCTTATAAAATTAAAATAAGGAAATACTTAAGCATTAATTCATGAGTATTTATGAATTTTTTTATTATTTCAGGTAGCTCAATACATTGGAGAGCTGTGTCGTTACATATTAGCTCAGCCAGAAAAGCCTCAGGACAGACAACATAAAGTTAAATTAATGTTTGGCAATGGTTTACGTCCTCAAATTTGGAAGCAATTTGTTGATAGATTTAACATACCAAATATTGGTGAATTATATGGCTCTACTGAAGGAAATGCTAATGTCAGTAAGTAATCTACTAAATCATTTTCAATTAATTTTTAAAAAAAATATGTTTAACAAAAAAAAAAAAAGAAAAGAAAGAAAGAAATCTAAAAATATTTATATTAACTGTAATGTAAAGGAGCGACTGCGATAGCTAAGTGATAATGGTTACAAGCTCATAACCAGCATTGTTTCAGTCAAATTGTGGGCTCAAGTATAGATGTCACTAAAGATCATCATGTAGAAGAGTTGATACATATTAAATCTGCCATGGCTCAATGTTCTAACAGTGACAGGGCATGGATGTTAGAAGAGAGTGTTGCCAACTCAAGTATTGTCCTCGTTATTTGACCATGGTTCATAGTTAATAAGATTTGTCTCTAATATAGTCCTCATGTTGATTTTAATTTCGATGTTAATAAACAATCTTTCAATCTAATGCAAAAGAAAATGATTGAATTCGAATGTTAGTCTTATATGCATTCACATCACTTTCTTCCTTCCTGCAAAAATGGTTTATCTCCCTATGATTACAGTCAACTACATTAGCCTAACAGTCACTGACTCTGCCTAGTGTTTTAGGAAGGGTTCAAATCCTGGTGCCACTAAATACCTGTCTGTAATTGGGCTTATGCATTGTTAAATCTATAGATATTCCAAATCTTCCCATTAATATGGTGTGGAAGTTTGGAAAAGGGTTACCAGCTCAGGTGTCATCTTCATCATATATATATATTTATCATGTGACCAAGGTTCACAATTAGGAGATCTGTCTCCAATAGTCCTCATTTTCTAAGTGTGGCATTAATAAACAGCCAATCAAAAGTTCCTTAAGATTATGACTCAATTAAAGTAAGTATACCCGATGTGTAAGGTACTCAACGCTAAGTATCAGGTTTGTTTAACTTCATTTTTAGTATTGGAGATTTGGACTGCATTCTCCGCTAGTCTGTTTTTGAATAAACAAAAAAAATTCCAGGATCCAGTCCCAATTATTTTATTTAATCACTTTTCTAAGGGACATGACACATACATATACACAACTGTTCTCCCTCTCAGCTCTATCACCTCATCCCTTCTCCCTCATTGTTCCCCCACCAGCCTGCTCACCTCCTTTTATTGCCCCCTCCGGCTCGACCATTCAGACCACAGTCCAGCTGTTGCCAGATATAGATGTTAGATCCTCACACCCAGTATTTAATTTTGTCTTTTATAATTTTGCAACACTAAATTTCATCAGAAAGTGTAGGCATAATGTTTGTTAGTTTTAAAAGAAAATTCTGCTTAAAGGAATAATTTACATGCATTGCATTTATTTTGGAATGATTAATCTGATAATGCCTCTGTGGTTGTGTGTTATTTATAATATGCATTTCTTCTGATGAGATTATTTTTATTCTAGAGTAATTCTTCGTATCTTTTTTTTTTTCATAGTTAACATTGATAACAAAGTTGGTGCTGTTGGTTTCATGTCCAGAATCATTCCAACTATTTATCCTGTCAGCCTCATTAAAGTTGATGCAAACACTGGTGAACCTATTCGAGACAACAAAGGCTTGTGTATACGTTGTGAACCTGGTAAGGCTTTTATATGGATAATTGAACTGTATATAAATAAGTATAACATAACATGGATAAACAATGTGATATTTGGGGCAATGTTTTAGCTTTTTTTGAGCTTATGTTACAAAATATAATATTTAATGTAATGTGAAATATGACATGCTGTGGTTTTGTAAAATTGAATTATTTTGCAAAGATATTTATTATATGCATAGATAAATATTATACAATAGTGATTTTTTTTTTTTTTTTTTTTGACTCCACAAAATAATGTGAGAATAAAGATAAAACCTGCGTTAAAAATTTATGATTTGAATTAGAGATCTTATGATCATCACTACTTATTAAACTGCTGTTTTTGGTTTTATCACCCAAGCTGGATGATTAATAAGCATTATAATTCTATATTAAATAAAAATTAGGGTAGCATTATTAAATAAACAATAACAATAAACATAGCTGAAAATATTAAATAAACATTTTTTTAAAAAATGTGTCATTTCATTTCTAAGGTTTATTTATAATTTCTAATGTATTAAATAATTATATGTTAGTAAATGTGTGCAAATTGTTTTTAAATATACTATTTAATTTTTCTTACTACTTTGTTTCTCCTAAGAATTTTGCATACATATTTTTTTTTCCTTCCAAAAATTCCTCCATGTGTTATGTCAGAAGCTTTTATAATCTTATGCCATTTACCATTAACTGGAAAAAATATGTTTTTCATTTCCATAAACCACAAGAATTTAATGCTAGAATACATTAAGAGGTAATCTGCAAATTTCCATTACATTTTTGTTTCATCCTCGTATTTTCAAAAATCATTTTCCTTGCTGAAATTTTCTAACAGCTGTGTGATCATGTAAAGGAAAAATTGCGGGAGGGGTAAAATGTTTGTAAATGTTTTAACAAACCTTTTTTGAAAAGTCAACAAAATCATAATTACACCTTTTACCACCAGTGAAAAAGTGCATATAGTGTTACAAAACAAAATAACTGAATTACAAAGTTGAGCACACTTCTATTGTGTTCATGTAGTAGATGTCTTTATATTCTATATATGCGATTCATACTCAATTTGTTCAATTTAAAGATGATTTTCTATAAGTATGTTTTTGGTCTCAAAATTAATCAGACTGAAGAAATGTACTGTAATATGAATTTTAGATGTAAATAATTTTGTGTCAAAAAATTTCCTTCAAATCTTTTGATCAATTTCATTTTCAAAATTTTGCATGTAATAACTGTTAAATGGTATTTAATATGAACTTTGCCTGATTTCCTACTCACTTAATATGCTCTAATTATTTGCAGGAGAGCCAGGTGAGTTTGTAGGTAAAATCATTACATCAGATCCTATTAGACAATTTGATGGCTATGTGAATCAGACTGCTACTAAAAAGAAAATTATCAGGGATTGCTTTACCAAAGGAGATACTGCATTTTTATCAGGTACATATGTTTAGATTCTGTCAAGCATATGTAAAATAGAATAGAAATAATTTTTATTTCAATAACATTAACTAAAAGTTATCAAAAATGCTGAATTTTCTTAAAATTCTTATTTAGGTGATCTACTTATGATGGATGAGGATGGTTATTTATACTTTGTGGATCGAACAGGAGACACATTTCGTTGGCGAGGGGAAAACGTATCTACTATGGAAGTTGAAGGAATAATAAGCAAAGTTCTTCATCATGCAGATTCTGTTGTGTATGGTGTTGAAGTCCCTGGTAAGAAAAAATGAGGGGAAATATTTGTAATTGATTATGTATAAGAATTTTATTCCATATACATTATTTAATAACCAAGTTTGTTAAGCTTATGTAATAACTGAGGATTCCACAAAGGATTGTTTGAGGTAGTTTAGTTTAATGTTCACTCAAACACATAAATTTGACATAGCATTAAATATTTTGCATGATGTAGTGAAGAAACTTGTAGAGTAAGGTGCCAATTAAGTTGTTCTTAATATTTGTAAATGTTTTTGAATCGTAAAACTTAATGGTTCTAAATTATAAAATTAACTCCTAATAGCCTGTTATTTTCTTCCAGTGTAGTAAAATTTAACTTAACTAAATATTTTATTATTATATTATTTTGGAACTTCATTAGCAAAAATACGCAGAAAAATTATTTTAATGCTGTTTATGGATCTGTAGATTAAAATTTTGTATTTATGAAAATTTGTCAGATAATGAAGGCCGTGCAGGAATGGCTGCCATATCCGACTCTGATCATAATGTTGATTTAAAAATCCTCCTCAGTGAACTCATACAAGTTCTTCCGCCCTATGCAGTTCCGCTTTTTGTTCGAATTTGTGATACTTTAGAAGCCACTGGTAAGTATATATTAATTTTTAAAAAATAGAAATCTAACAAATTTTCTTTCAACAAATACAACTGGATTGTGACTTTATCACTAAGAAATATCTTACAAAAATAAATATTGAATTTGAAGCATGTTTTTCAAGCCTTTTTTATATGATATGGATTTTTAATTAATTTTACCCATATGTAATTGTGTTTAAGACTTTATTCCATCAGACATTCCTAATAACTAAATGGATGGAATCCACAACAAGTTGAATCAAAGCAGGTTATTAATTCCTTTCGTGGCATGGAAGTTTGTCAAGTAATGTAGAGTTTAGTCTTAGCATCTGATTATGGATCAAAATACTTTGGTTCACTGCCAATGGATGCTCATTGAGTTGATGACCCGTGTGGTGACGGGATTGAAAGAATAGTCCCACTGTAGCTCATGCATGTCGTAAGAGGCGACTAAAATGGCTACCCAGCATCTGGGGGTATAGCCTCCACCCTGCCCCTGGGGATTATATCAGGGGACCTCAGGGACTTGTCTTCTTCAGGTAAGTATGAGCATCATGACCCTGAGGCACCTTAGTGATCTTTTTCTTTCCCATGGGGTTTACTGTCTTTGGTAAACATGGGTGACGCACTCCCGGGATACCCTAGCGATCCTTCTCTATTTTCGACCCTCCTTCTTGTCAACCACTTTTTATCTTTTTTTTCAACTTCACGTCTAGACCACAGTTTAATCTTGTTTGGCGCAGCATAGCCATATCTGGCTCTTGCGCCAATAAATTACATTCACTCACTCGTTGAGTTGATTTAGTTCAATGTTAATACAATACTAAACTAACTAAAATTATTATTAAACCAATGATTAATAAAAAAATCTTTAAAATCATATTTTTAAATATCTGAAATTTCAAAATTAAATGTACCTAATACATTAAACTTTAAATAAATAAAAAATTGAAAATGTTATGCAATCTGTATTGAATTTGCATTTAAATGTTTATAAACTTCCAAACCCCCTACCCTTTTTGCATGGGAGGAAATTTCTTTATTTTATTTTATATATATTTATGCAATTTGGAAATTATTTAATTAAAAATTATTACTTTATTAACTGGATTGATGAATAAAGCATCATTTGTCCTTACCCTCTGCATTGGACTTGATTTCACATGTATACATGCACATGATTGGAATTTTTGTAACAGTATGTATATTTATGTATGTTAACTCTATAAAAATTGCAAGTATTAGAGAAGGGTTGTAGAAAATATTAAATGCATTTTATAATATAAATGATTAAGGTTCTTAAATGCAATTTAAGTATATAACTAATTGACATGAAAATGTTGCATACCTCTTTAAGTATCAAGAGATACTAATTTTCTACCAGTATCATTTATTAAAGCTTTTATTATGTTTAGCATTTTTCAAGTGCTTAAGAATTATAAGGCTTTATTTAAAGGGAAAAGAATATTATGAATAAAGTACACACAATTGAAATAAATTTACAGTTTAATTGCTGTGTATAAGTTTTTAATTTTTTGTTAAGAGTCTAAATACTCTTTGTTAGTTCAAAATTTATTTTGAAAAATAAATTAGAGAAACAAATCAATGTTTTTATTAATTTCAACAATATCGACAACTTCTTAAAATTATCGAGCAGAATTTAGGGAATATATCAGCTGCTAACTGTAATTATTTTCTTTCTCACAGTTTAGTAAACACAGGCAATGCACTCCCGGGATACCCTAGCGATCCTTGTCTATTTTCGACCCTC
>BMAW01074179.1:450523-478418 GCA_019974015.1 Nephila pilipes
TCTTTTTTTCAATTTTTCACATTTGGACCACAGTTTAATATTGTTTGGTGTAGCATAGCCACATCTGGCTCTTGTGCCAATAACCTTTACATTCACTCACTTTCTTTCTCACAGGCACTTTCAAGCTGAAAAAAGTTGACCTCCAGAAAGAAGGTTTCAACCCATCAACCATTAAGGACCCATTGTATTATTACAACAAAAAGCAGGGGGCTTATGTGCCATTGGATGAAGAAAGCTATAACAGCATTTGCAGTGGCCAGATTCGTCTGTGAATCACTAAATGTTCCATGTTCATCATTTGGGGGAAAAAGAAAAACTATCTTTAAAGAATTCACTGCTCCACTAGTAGACAAATAATAGTTACATTCATCTTCACCTACAAAAGAAGAATATCTGATGGTTCTCTAACAATTTAGTTTTTATTTATTGCTGAATTATAATGAAAAATAAGGCTATCATATGGATAGAAGAAAGCATGTACTGTGAAAAGTTCTTAGAAAAGATATCTGCCTTGTTATATTGAAACTTAAGAAGTTGTAAACTTTTTCAGATTTGCTTGTAGTTAAAATGTACATTGACGCACATGTTACGATTAGTCTTTGATGAAATATGCTGTCAATTATTCCTTACATTGGCTTAAAATGAAGGAATTTTTTAAGTGTATTGTCTGCATAATGAACAAGGATTGGTAAGGTATAGTGATATTTTTAAAAAAATGTGGATTCAAATCTGTTATTGAATAAAATGTTAGGCATAAATTTAAGTAACATCTGCATGCTGAAAGGATGAATTATGTACAGGAAAAGAAAGCTGTGATTTATATTATGGATCTGAAATGTTGGAATATGCAGATTTTACTAATGCATCATTAGTCATTAATTGCAATAAATCAGATATATGAATGCTGTTGATGAAAGTTAAGTGCAAAGTATGTTTAAAAAAATTGAAATTTGTATATTATTATGAATTTTGATTTAAAACTTTATTCAATATAGAATTATTCTTCATTCTACTTAAACTAAAATAATTTAAGCTAGTTTTTTTAATAATGCTGTTTATTTTCTAGTTCAGCACTTGGTGAAATTTCTGTAGACAACATTTAATACTTTTTTCTGCTTCTTCAATAGAATATTTTATTCAAAATATTCATTAAAATAAAAATGTATGTTTCATATTTTCCTTTTAAAAGTACTGTAATTGTGAATGTTTTTTTTTTTAAAAAAAAAAAAGAAATCTCGTCACTAACTCTTGTTTGTATGAACTTGGAACAGATAACTTAATCCTTTGTGATAGAAAATGTGAATGTTTTTTTTATAGCAAGTTTTTCTTCTTTATACTAAATGTAGCTTTCTCTAGCTTTGTCTGAATCTCTGTTCTTTTTGTGTTCATTATGGATTTATTTGAAAGAAAAAAAGTTTTATGGATGCTTTTAAATACAAACAGTTTTATGTCATTGACAAATTTTTTGTGTGAAATAAAATGTGATGCATATTATTGGATCATAATATTAATCAGTATCAATCTGTGTGCCCACCTACCAATAAAATGTATCCAATAATTTTAAGTAAAGCAATGGTTGTTTTATTTAAATATTCAAAAAGCAATCTCCTGTGCATTTATTTTGAGTAAATTTTTTTTTATTACTGTGTCAATGATTTATCATGATATAATTGTTGTGCAAACAACTAATGAAAAAGTATCCAATACATTTTTATTTGATATGTTTAATTATATATATATATATATATATATAAACATTGATTTTAGGACTTTGAAATTTGTAAGATTTATTTTATTTGTTCAATTGTGCATTTATTTGACTCATATATATTATGTTGATCTTCTCAATAATTATTTTGCAATATTATAATGCATTTAAAATCAGATTATAAGAAGATGAATTTATAATCATCTGAAGTTATTATTAAAAGTATTCTTAAAATATGTAATATTTTTTCTAACTTTAAAATGCTGTAAAAAATTTTCTTTAAGGGACCACCCTAATTTATTTTTTTCTGATTAGTTATAGTTCCATTCCTTTAAAAGTGTCTTACATGTGTACTTTGTAATTCACTTATGCTGTAACTCCATATATTGTCTTCCTAGATTTGTAGTGAATTCTGTATTTTTTTTTTAATATACTTAGTTTTAAGGAATGAGATGTGTAGCAAAATCTCAGTTTTACATTTTTAGAGGATTTATAAAGTAAAAAAATATACAAGAATGTTGGGAAGAAATACTGAAAACTGTACCCCCACCCCATTCAATTTACAAGATTGGTTTCGAGTGCTTAATTGTATTCCATATTCATTCGAATAATTTCAATTTAGAAAATGAGTATCTTTTAATTATATTTGTCTCAAACAATTTACAAATTGTGGATAATTCCAGAATTATGCTATTTAGTGTATAAACTCCTGTTGTAAAGTGGGTTTTTTTTCCCCGCCATATTTATAAAAATAGATGTTTATTAATTTAACATTCCACTGGGGAAAAGTCTTAAATTAATAAATTAGGATGTAAAAAAATATTTTAGAATTAAAAAAAATGTGGAATTGGGTTTGTGGCACATTAATCACTCATGAAATATGCCATTTCTATTTAAAATGACTGTGATTGAATCTGTTGTGTATTTATGCTTGTTACTTCTAAATATATATGCATGTTACTGGAATTCCTATGCAGTTTTATATGTAGAGTGCATTTGTGAATGGTTTGTTAATGTAACAGCCTTTTGTGGAAATATTTTTACAAAAGCTAAAACAGTTGGGTGTTGTAAATTTAACAGTAAAATGTGTTTGTTTTCTTTTCTTTCTTACCTGCAAGAATATACTCTAAAACTAGAAAAAGAAATGAGGTCTAGTTATCAAAGCAGTGTTTTAGTTGTAACATGTATATGGATAGTTCGAAACATCTATCAACCAGTAATATCTTAGGGTTGTTGAAATAAAAACTAGAAAATTATGGTAAGAAGTAAATTAGATAATTTATGAAGTCCTGAATATTTAGTTTGATCATTTGCACTGACTATTTGGAAACATCAGTTTTAAATTGTATTTACTTATTGTCTGTTTTTAACATTATATAATTAATTTTTAGAAGAATGTTAATTTATATATAATCAAAACATATGTAACATATATAATTTTGATCTCAATATAAATTTTGGTCATACTTTTTCTTGGTAGGATGTTAATTGACAGAGTTAATCTTAAAATGTTGAACACTTAAAAGAGTTTATTAAGTACAGATTATGCGAGTATTTTCACATGATCAACATGAATTTAGAACATTGGAAACATATTCTTATAGCAACAAGCTAGTTGTTTTAATTTAGTTTTTAAAAACACACATTCTCATCTTTAAATGTAAAAAAAGGAAAATAGTATAATACTCTAGTTTTGCCATGAAATAATCTCAAATATTGAATTTCTTGAAAAATAATCATTATGTTTAGCTTGATTACATTTTCTTTTGTACTAACTTAAATTTTCATTTCAGTTAGTCTTATGTATTAATATAATTTTTAAAACCTTTAATCAATATCACTGATACAATTCTCTGAAGAGTTCTATAATTTGTTTTTAATGATTTGGGAAAGGGAGCATTAGTTTTCAACTTTTAAAAATGAATCTATTGAAAATTAATTCCATTATTCATATGTAAAATTATATTTAAAATTTGCTGTCATTTTAACGATACATTTCTTGTGTTTTCAAATAATACACTTTGCTAAGAGTTAAGCAGAATAATTAGAGTAAATACTGTCTTGTACTATATATAGCAATTTTTAAATGCAGATATAAATAATTTACATTTGAAATTATACTTTGTAATTCATTAATTCAAATCTTTTCTAAAAGTCTTTGCTTTTATATTATTTCTAAATACTAATTTTTTTAATTTTATTTTATGAAATTTAATTGATCAAGATAAATTACTATATAGAACTGAGCTGCACACAAGTTTTAAAACAGCACTTCATTGTCGTAGAATAAATGAATGAAATTTAAATTTGCAACAGTTCTCTTGTATTAACAAACACAAGCTTTTAACTAGAATTTTTCAGATTATATAAACTTTTGCATCTTTTATATGTAAAATGTTTTTTCGATCTTTAATGCAATTCTGTCCAAATTTGGAAAGCTCTGAAAAGTGTTTGGATCGCTCTAAGCAATGTACTGCTTGTAAATTTGATTTGGCTAAATATCAGATTGGTGCTTTTTTTAAGATAACCATATTTTTTTTACTAACATATCACTGGCTATATTTTTTAAAGGAAAAGAAAGCACTGCACCAGTAATATCTTGTTTCCCGTGCTGTAGATAGATTATATTTTTCGATAATTAGTTCGGAAAAACTACTTGGAGGAAAACTGTTACCCCAAAATCATTGATAAAAATTATTTTATGTGTCTTAAACTTAAGGATTTGAATTTTCTACTTTATACATAAAGATCGAGACTTGGGTATGATAAGCTCAGTATGTTTTAGGTTGAATTTATATTTTTTCGAGTGTCATTTTGCAAGGAATGTTTTTCTCAAAGAAAAACAAATTGCTATTTTGTAATAAAATTCCTCCATCTTTTCCCTAAAAAAAGAGTTGTGTCTGGTATATAGCTTGATATCTCTGTTCAGCTTGTACGTGAACAAATGTAAAGTATTTTGTTTTTAAATGTTGCCTATTTAAGCTCCATTTGTGTGTTTAAATATAATTTGACACAAAAATAATCAATTTTTATTCAAAAGTATAAATTTATGTACACATTTTCATTTAATACAAAGTGTATATTTATGCAATTTACAAATATTTTATACATTCATATGTACAGGCCATACAATACCACAGACATCAACAAGCTCATGTCCCTATGTGTGTTGTTTCATGTACTGTAATCTAAATAAATATTTCATGAAACAATATATTATGTGTCCATTTGTTTTTAAATTTTACACAACATTCCATTATTTAATAAAAAATAGATTAAATAATTATAGTTACTAATTTTTTATGCTTTTAGGTGGGATAACTATTCGATAGGCATAATTTATATAAAATTATATAACAATTTGCTAACATCAATATACAAAATTTGTAGAATTGTTTTCAAATAAAGTAGTATCTGTTGCACAATTGTAATTTTATATATGTTTTTATACACATAATTGAAATTGTGTAATCCTGAATGTTAAGACCTTCAAATTTCTGTGTTTAAAAAAATCAATCATTGAAACATTAAGTGTATTATTATACACTCAAAAAGTAATGATATTGTATAATGTCATCTATTTCCTGTATATTGATGCAATCAGTTTTTATGAATAATTATTAAATTTGAATACATTATAAACCTTTTGACTTGAATGCATGAACAATTACTAATTTGTTTTTATTTTAAAATGAATTTTTAAGAATTCATTTTAAAATACAAACAAATCACAAAATAAAATATATAATTATTATTCAATCCTCTTTCTTTAAGTTAAAATCCAGCAATATATTCTCATTAGAATGTTTTGAATAAGCTCTTGGTTGTTTTTACTCAGTTATGTCATCTAAAACAAACTTTTAATTAAAAAAAAAAGTATTAAAATCTTATCACCATGTCTTCAATTGTCCAATGTCGATGCTGTTGGGAAAGACACAGCCTTTTGCAATTAAAAGTTTTTTGAGATCATTAATTAGTCTACTTTTTAAAAACTAGTGGCAGTGTTCTGTAATGTCCACTACAGAAGCCTTCTTCCAGCCAAAGATGAAGTATCCAACTCCTGCACCCAAGACAACTGCTATGCACAGGGTTCCATTGTAGGTCATGAAGATGAGCATGAGGAAGTAACTGACCACTATCTGGATAATGTGAAGTGACGTCTGAAGTGTATGCTGCCAGCTCAACATTCGATGCCTGTGAAAAGATATTAAGCATGATAAATTCTGTTGCAACTGCCAACTTTGTGGTTCTGAAATATTTTTACAAAAAATGTGTTTTCATTATCAAGACAACTAATCGAAAATATTCCATCCATCAAACTGCCAACATTCCTGTTATACCAACATAGTAGAAATGATCAAAATAATAGGATAAATTATATTCGGATTAATACTTGTAAAATAGTATAAATGGTGTTATTTAAACAGAATTTTATTTAAGTTCCTTTTGTAGAAAACAAGCATTATAAACTCATCAGTATTTAAGCTTATTAAAAAAAACAGCACTCTATTTTGCGTTCTTTTATGAAATAAGAGTTCTAATCGAATCATTTTTCGGTATCTTAAACGGTATAACTCGGTCTGATTAGGAGAACCTAGAGTTTTATTTTATTCCAATAACAATTTTGATAAAGTATTTAGGCCTGGCCTACATCTTAGATGTTGTTCCATCAATATATCTTTTTCCCTTCTCACTTGCAGTTTCCTCTCGTTATATGTACATTTCGGTGAAGAGCCCGTGCCCGTCAATTATTATGATAGAAAACAAAGCATATTCCTGTTTTGCTTTATGTATAAAATGCATAATTTTAGTATTTTTTTTAAATTTATTCTTTGGTTATGATTAAGTATTAGGTGCATTTTAGGTTAGCATTTAGAATATTTTTTTACAATAAAGAATTCACAAATTTTCGTTTTCAGAGGAAAGCAGATTATTTTTCTCTCTGGAAAATATGTCATGATATTGTAATATACATAACATACTATTTAATTTTTTAATGCCTTTTTCTGTGTTTTAAGAAATTTAAACTCTTATTGAAATGTAAAGTCTTATATAATGCAGATAATTGTTAAAATACAAAGAGTGATGTCTGTACAGATGTCTTGCTCGCATTTTAATAAATAGATAATGGTAATTATTCCTAGATTGACATACGACTAAAAATCATTAGGACTACTCAAAATTAATGTATTATTGATAAATATATGAATAAATGAAAACAATAACTAGAGGTATGTGCAGGGATTTTTTACAATAGAGATTTATCTGAAGCAATCTGTTTGAGAGGGAGATACCGCATTATGACATTGTTCGTTTGAACGTCTTTGACTTACTTTTCTACTTTGTGAACTTGGGTGACTCGTCCACTCTCTCCAGTGATGGCGACAGTCGAGAACTGGATGGAGGATACGTATTGCTTGAAGAGATACTCCCGATAGTACTTGAGGCCTTCGTACAGCATGCCCATCAGAAACACGCCGATGAAAGAAGCGGCCATACCTTCGGGCGCGCCCCCAACAAAAGTTAGCGGCAAAAGAATAGTTTCCATTCACAGGTAATTGCATGAATTAATTTTTCAGAAAGAAAGTGTACTCTAGATTCTATTCCTTTGCAGTTCTCAGGGGCTTACCTTTTTTTTTTATGTAAATACTACAATCGTGACAAAGATGCCTCTTAGTCATCGCTTTAATTCCGATGGTTTTTACTATCTTTGGTAAACATGGGTTCCTTAGCGACCCTTCTCTTTATTCTTTGGAAGATTATTTTTGACCCTCCATCCTGTCAAACAAATTTTATCTTTTTTCCCCTCCATTTTTAAACGTCTAGATCACAAAAAACATTGGCGATATCTGGCTCTTGCGCCAATAAACTTCATCTCTCACTATTTCTTTGTAATTATAAGTCTTAAGTTTATATTAATAATCCCCTCAGGTACTCTCTCTTTAAGTAAGTTTGGGCATCGTAACTCCGAGATATCCTGGTGATCTTTTGCTTTCCTGTGGGTTTTACTTTCTTTGGTAAAACACTGGCGACGAGTCCTCAGGATACCCCAGCGATCCTTCTCGATTTTCGACCCTCCTTCTTATCAACCATTTTTTTTTTTTTTTTATCTTTTCTTCCATTTTCTGTCTAAATTACAGTTACGAATATTTGGCTCAACTAATTCGTCGAATTTTTAGATATGGAGGTTAGGATTTTGTTTATTAGTTAAAATAATGTAAATTGTTATCTGTGTCAATACAGAGGATCTCAAAGTTGTATGTGGTGACCGGGGATGACAGAATAGTCTCACTGTAGCTCATGCATGTCGTAAAAGGCGACTAAAATGGATACCCAGCGTCTGGGGGTATAGCCAGGCACCCTGCCCCTGGGGATTATATCAGGGGACCTCAGGGACTTGCCTTCTTCAGGTAAGTACGGGCATCATGAGACACCTTAGTGATCTTTTTCTTTCCCATGGGGTTTACTGTCTTTGGTAAACACGGGTGACGCACTCCCGGGATACCCTAGCGATCCTTCTCTATTTTCGACCCTCCTTCTTGTCAACCATTTTTACCTTTTTTTTCAACTTCACGTCTAGACCACAGTTTAATCTTGTTTGGCGCAGCATGGCCATATCTGGCTCTTGCGCCAATAAACTTTACAATCACTCACTCACTCACTCAAAGTTGTATTCACAGAGTCGATTTTGATCAACTTTAAAGCGAGGAGGTTAGTTCTTTATTCTGGTGGTTCAGTTTCTTTTCATATCGATTTTTTTAAAATATCCGAAAATTAGAAATCAGATAGTAATAATTCATTATTTCTTTATCAACCGTAACATTTTCATTTAGCTAAAGGAAGTCATTTAGTAATTTTTCCAAGCTAAAGGGCTTATCAATTTGAGACTTTTTTTTTAACATTTAGGACTTTAATCTGAGAATAACTACGAGAAATTCACGATCGGCGTTTAAATTAAAAGTAAATGCGTTTTGCAGCTTTTGTAAAGGACGATTAACAAGTAAATGGCATCTCGAATTGCTTTCTTATCTGAAACTCGGCCGTTTCCTTGCAGTTTTCACCTAACATTAAACACCTGCTTTTTTTAATCATGAAATTTTATATTGTGCTATTCTCAACATAATACCTACGAGTTGTAGGATCCATTTATGATTATCGTTTTCATCGCGGTTGAAAAACTAATTGTTGATAACAATAGATTACTTGCAATAAATTGAAAGGAATAAAATAGGTTTTGAAATAAGCAGGAGTTCTATTCTTTAGAAGTAAATATTTTATTGAGGTACATATTAAATATCTCCGCACAAAGAATGTGGGATTTCTATTCAACGAATATTTTTCTTTGAAAATATAAGCCTAGTGACATTACGTTATTTGCAATTTTTTTCTTTCTAAACTCGTATTTATTAAACTATTTGTATTAAACTCGTACTTTCTAAACTTCTATAGTATTTTGAATTGCTCACAATTAAGTTTCTTGCCAATCAAATGACACACGATTAAGTAAGTTAGATGAAGATAAGAAGTGTAGTGAATTGAGTTAGAGTGATATATAAGCAAAATAGAACTAAAAGGAAAGAGAAGGGAAATAGAGGATAAAGACAAACTGTTGTGTTGATTGGAGTGAATCATCGTAATTTACCGTTTATACTGAAAGTAGTTGGAAGTGATCCATGATAAGAATAATAGGAGTCGAATCTGCTATAACTGATCAATCGAAATGAATGACTTTGTAAGCTAAAATTTTATTATTTGAACATAAAGTATGATTAACCATTCGAAAGAGATCGATCTTGGGTATTCTTTGATAGATAACAAAGTGTTTTGTCCTCTTTCATATCTTCAATTGGAGTAGTGAATTTGTTGACTGTTAGACTTTAAGAGATGGTTGTAGAGTTAAATAATGAAAAAAGGCCGTCAAATCGTTTCATATTTTTTACTGCACAAAGTCTTCACGAGACGTGGTCTAGTATTCATGACAGCAAGCCTTGTGACGTCTATCTTCCAGTCAAGCTACAAATTGCACACTGCACTGAAGACCCATCAAACGGGGTGAAAGAAGTTACGAACCATTCGTATTTCCCATCAATTAACCTCTTGGGGACTTTCATACAATATTATTTGATTTTAGAACCTCTTCCAACCAATGAACCGTAATTTATATAAATTATAATAGAAATAATGTGTAGTGAACGAGATTGATGTGATAGCATTAAAAGCATCAAAGAGTTGCTATAGAGAGTGAGAGATAGGAAAATGGACCGTCTAAAGCTAGAAATTAGTGTGGTACAGACGTGTAGTAGGATCCAGATTACAAGTTTAGTACTGGTTCGGATCCTGTTAGGCACAGTCAGAAAATATTTATAATATTAATCTTGATGCTGGAATGCATGGAGAGACTTACTCCTCATGCATGAAAAAAAGCACTCTGTGTTTTGGTTAATAACAGGAAGAATAAATGAAGGACTTGAGACGGCTTGATTATTTTTAATTGACTGTAGCTGGACTGAAATGTATTAATTATTGATTGAAAAATTAATGTTACAGAAATACAACCAGATCGTCAACTGTAACTGGGATACGAAAGTCCTCACATGATATGAAATAGAAGTTTGGAGGGATAGATTAAATTATTGGTTGTTTTATTAACGTCCCTCTAAGAAGCAACATGTGGACTACTGGCGCCGGACCTCGTCCTTTTGAACCTCGATCGTCCAATGACGATTCCTAAGCTTGACTAAAATTTTCCTAGTAGAAAATATATATTTTCATATAATAATACCTTTTAACACGTACCTTGTTATTTCTACTTTTTATTAAATTTTAAATTTCTTTGAACTTTCAATTATATTATCTTTCTCTTTCTATTGGAGATGCTTGTTAAAAAATGATTGTTCAATGTTGCCATTAAGGTTCCTGACGACCAGCCTTTAATTGATTTAATAAACCTGACGTTAGTTCTATGAAGTTTTTACTTTCCTCCTCAAACCTAGACTATTTTATCTATTTCAATGCAAAAAAAAAAAAATGCTTCCGAAAGAGCAAAAAGTAATGAAGGTTTCTTGTGGAATTACAATTTTCCTCCGATTTTAAAACGTTTTTACAACGTTTTTCTGAATTTCACTTGGGGTGTGTGTGAGTGTGTGTGTCATCAAATTTTCGATCGTTAATTTAACCAACTTCCCATCAAGCTAGAGCTTTGAAATTTTGGGAATCGTTCGTACTCGCCTAACAATGCAATATTTAGACGTTTGCGACAAGTTTTAAATAATATTTCAATAATTTTAATAAGTCAAAATATTCTTTCCTCTCGGCGCTTTTAGGAAGGAACGTGACTTTATATTGGGTTGCATAACCCTCACGGGCTTTAATCCTTTGTTTTAATTAATTAGTTGGAGGTGAGACAGAACTTTGGTTTTCAGCTTGCCCAGAAGTTAATTCAAAAATTGAAAAAATAATGAATTGCCAGAGTAAAAAAAAAAGTTAAACGAGCAATGCTTAGTTATTAATTTTACAATTAAAATTAAAAGTTATAATAACTATGAATCAGTAAATTTTTAAAATTTAAAATAAAATTTAAATTTAAGTTATTAGATATTAGAATCTGAGTAGTCCATTTTATTTTTTAAATAAATGCTATTGATTATTATTACTGTTAAGTGAGGCTAATACTAGTGGCGTTGGTAGAAGTATCCTGACTTATTCCTCATGTCTGGTTAAGAAGAAATTGAAGTTGGTTCTTGAGTGTGGAGAGGGAGCGTTCCTATTGGTTGCTGGGTGCGCTCCTATTGGCTTTTGATGATGCATGTCATTTTGAAGTAGATTTTGGCAGGAAATGGTGTAGGAAAATGATGATGAAGAGAAATTGAGAATTAATCAAATAGTATTTCACGTGGTCTGTGCAGAAGTTGATTATTATTGATTGGAGTATATTTCTCTATTGCCTGAATAGTTCTGTTGGTGGAGATATCGATTTTATTGTAGAAGTTTTTCGCTAGTTTCTTGATGAATTGCTTGAGGGTTGGGAAATTTAATGAATTTCTGATATCAGCAGTGCGCATGTACCAGTGTGCTCTTACTATTGTTCGTAGGATGCTGGATTGAGAGCCTTCTAGGATATCCATAGTAGTAGGTGCACAGTGGGCCCAGACAGGGGAGGCGTACGTCAGGATAGGTCTAAGCATCAGTGCATAGATAAGCATCTTGTTGGTTCTATTTAATGTAGAGTCTCGCGAGAAGGGGAAAAATTTTATTGACTGCTGCTTTATATTGCTGCTTAATTAGTATTACGTGTTGTTTGAAAGTGAGTTTCTTATCTAACGTAACACCGAGGTATTTTGTGGACCCGGACCAGGGGATTTTGTTATTGTTTAGATATATGTCAGGTTCAATGTTTCTATTATTTTTATTAAAGAAGACGGCCTCTGTCTTGGAAACATTCAGGGCTATTTTCCAAGTTGAGTACCATACTTCTAAGTCTTTGAGGTGGTTGTTTAGTGCTTGGCCTATGTTTTTCGGGAAGTAGTGACGTGCTAGTATCGCAGTGTCATCTGCGTACACGCAGAGAGTTGTGTCTGGGTGTTTTGGGATGTCGTTCACGAAGTAGTTGAAGAGGGTCGGCGATAAAATTCCTCCTTGCGGGACTCCTGCTGCGATATTTCTTGGTGAAGAGTAGGTTCCATTGATGATGACAGAGAAATTTCGATTTTCTAAATAAGATTTGATAATTTTGATTAGGTGGGGGGGGTGTATTAATTTTTATTAGTTTATAAAGTAGACCAGTATGCCAGACCCGGTCGAATGCTTTCTGAATATCAAGGAAAACTGCACCTGTGAGTTGTCCTTTGTAGAATCCAGTTTTAACTAGTTCCACCACTCTGAGTAGTTGGTGTGATGTGGAGAGCTCTGGAACGAATCCATGCTGTTCGTGGATCAGGATGTCATTTTCACTATTGAATTTGCTCAGTCTATTGTGGATAATTTTTTCTGCGATTTTGCTTAACACTGAGAGGAGGGATATAGGTCTGTAGTTTTCAGGTTTAGTTGCATCTTTTCCAGGTTTCCGGATCGGTATGATTGTGGCAGTTTTCCAGGAATCCGGAAAGTGACCGATGTCTAGCATATTTTGGATGATATTTCTGAGTTGGTAGATGCAGAGATATGGAAGATTTTTAATCATTTTGTTTGTGATACCATCCTTACCAGGTGCTTTATTAATTTTTAGGATTTTGATGTAATTTGCGATTTCTGAAGCAAGTGGTGGAGTAGGTGGGGGGGGGTTGTCGAAGTTTTCTTTATTCATGAAGAATTCGTGAACGACGTGTTTCACTGTGCTATCATGTGTTGGTGAATTTAGATCGTTTAGTTTAAACTGACTCTGAAGTGAGTCAGCGAGTGTTTCAGATTTGTCTGCGTCATTCAGGGCGATACCAGTTGGGCCGTTTAGGGCGGAAACAGGGGGTCTTCTCTTTCTGAGTGCTTTTGACATACTCCATAGAATGCCGTTTTCAGCATTCAGATTTTCAAGAGTTTCTTCCCAATCTTTTTGTTTGTGTAAGTGCACTTTACGCCTTATTTCGTTTTGAATTCTGTTTAAATTTTGTTTATCAGCAGGGAATCTTGTGAACTGCCAAAGTTTTTTAGCTTTGTTCCTTTCTCGAAAAAGGTTTCTAAGCTCTCTGCCGATAAATGTCTGTTTGTTTGCTTGGATTGGTTTTGAGGCGTTTTGGTGTGCACTTAAAATGTTGTGTGTTAGTTTGGCTACTTCAATTTCAATATCCTCTCCTCTGTGCGCTTTGGGGAGTGTAAAAGTGTTGATGGTTGTGTCAAGGAGTGTTTTTCTAAACAATTCCCAGTTGGTGTGGAGCTTCGGCGAAGGAAGCTTAAACTTCTCTTGAGAAGCAAAGTGAATGAGAACTGGGTTGTGATCGCTACTTAACTCCGGTAGCGAGTGTATCTGGAAGGGCCAATCAAAGTTCGCCGTAAGAGCAATGTCGATGGTAGAGGCGGAGTTATGTCCGAATCGTGTTGGAGTGGGCGGGGCTAAGATATCTATGCCGTTCTGATCGGCAAAGTTTTTAAGTGCATTACCTCTCGATGAGTTGTATGTGCAGCCCCAGGTAGTATGCTTAGCATTTAAATCTCCGCATATTAGTGAAGTCGGCCCTAGATTTAGAATAGTATTTATGTCTGTTGGAACGTGAGTGACTCTGACGGATGGGGGTATATACATCGAGGTAATGAGTATTGGGTTTCCATCTGTAGGGGGTGAGGGCAACGATAGTTGCTTCTGCACCGTTTAATGTGGGTTTTGGGATATTGTAATGTGGGAGAGGTTTCTTAATAAGAATTGCAGTTCCGCCAAACGGGCGATTGCTTGTGGTGGGTCTGTCATTTCTATATGTGGTGTAGTTTGGAATTGAAAATTTCATTCCTGGTCCGAGATGTGTTTCTTGGATTAGTATTAAGTCAGGGTTGTGCTTATCTATGAAGTTCCTTAATTCTACTTCGTGGAACTTTACACCTTGGGCATTCCAAAACACCAGTTTGAGTCCGAGAAGGGTGAATTTTAATTATTGGAAGTGGGTGGTGTCGCGACTACACCCGATATGAAAATGTTGAGCTTGTCGAAGTCGCTGGTGACTTTCGACATGTTGTTTAGGGCTTCGAATATTTTCGGGAATTTATTAAATAGGTTTTGTAGTTCTGCAATGGCTGTAATGAAATTAAAGTTTCCTGGTTGTGGGGTGGTAATAGGGGCAGTAGCCGGTTCAAACTGGTGTTTGGCTTCGGCTGACATTTGGGCTATTTGTGGCGCCATCTCTTGGGTGGTTTCGTTACTGCAAATGTTTGCAAAAGTAACACCTGCAGTTACGGGTCGGGTGGGAGGGAGGTTCCTGTTTTCCGTTTTCTGAGTAGACTGACCTTTTGCTGGTTTCTTTTTAGGGAACAGTGGCATCCCTGCCAAGAGGCCATATGGTTAGAGTTGCAATTAATGCATAGTGGGTTTTCTAACCTTTCTTTAATAGTGCATTCCCCAGTGCGGTGATTTTCACCGCACTTGAGGCATCTGGCATTCATTCTGCAATTATGTGAAGAATGGTGGAAATAATTGCAGTTGTAACACTGCGTAGTTCCTTGCTTCTTTTTAAAAGGTACTATCTTGACAATGATGTGCATGATGGATTGTACTTTATAGATTTCCAGGGAGTCATCTCCCCTACGGATTTCTACCATAAAAATGGGGAGTGGGAATTTTGTTTTTAATTGCTTGAGTTGAACGACCTTCTCTACCTTGATGCCTTTAGAGATAAGGTCTTCTTTGATGTCCTCCACATCAGCGTGCACTGGAAGTCCTTTTACACAAATTTTCAAAGGACGATTATTTAGGGGTTGAATCACGTAGTATTCAGTCTTTAGATTGGTCAGGAGAGTGGTAATTCCACGGTGATCATCTTCTGAGTTGGGTGAGACTTTTATATACTGTCCCGATAGCTTGCAAGCTAAATTCGGGAATTCCCTGTTTATGGCCTGGATGATGATGTTGTAGTTCTGGGTAAGCCTAAGCATTACCGATTGAATCTTTGGAGGTGTGGGGGGAATGTCAGCGTCCGCCATATTGGGATCAATTGCCCCCAACGCATTGAAGCTATTGCTCGTGGTTAAGTTTACATTATTATTTTCATTAGTGACTGCCTTTTTTGCAGTTTTTGTAGGTTTTTGAAAACCATTTGCGTCAATGACGCGTTGAGCTTTGAGAGCTCTAGTTTGGTTAACTGCAGAAGGTGATGCGGCTTTGTTTTCAGTTAAACTGCATGACTCAGCCATGCGTTTCCTAAGATTTTTAATAGCAGATTTGTTATGTTTCTGGCAATTCTTTAAAGGGCAAGGAGAAATAAAATTCATCTCACCTAGAATTTTGTCCAGTTCCGCTTGGCAGGTTTTCTTTTGCTGATACAGGTCCTCTAGTAGTGGTTGGGATCTGACTTCTGGGTCCTCTTCTTCTATGTCTATGAGTCCGTTTAGGTGCTCGATTCTTTGTTTGATAATTTTTTCTTGCTTCGCAAGGATGGTGTGAGTGTAGCAAATTTCCTTTGCTGGTGGTGGTTGGTCGTTGCTCACCGGAGTCACCGTTCCGGTGTCCATCGCATCGTTCGGCGCCTGGGCGCCCACTTTAGGCTTAGAAAGCTCCATAGTTTCGTGCGTCTGTCCTCCTTGAAGTCCAAACGTCGAAAAAACCGCTTTTAGGATTGAGGAAAAATTTCTTTCCCCCTCTGGGAACACCGGGCACTCCCCACGCCGCATGAGGTATCGTAAAACTTTTGTACTCACAAAGGGGAGATACTATCTCCGAGATAGTAAGGGTTGCTGACTTTTAGTCAGCAATCACTCGCAAGAAAGAAAGTTTCCAATATTTGGCGCCATGTCTTATCACAATTTTTTCTGAATTCTGGTTCCCATTTTTTTTTCAATAGAATGACTTACAAACTTTCAAATGCATGTTTTGATTTTTATGAGTATTATGAATTTTTTAATACGCTCACAAATGTCTCTTTTTAAGTAAATTTTAAAGTTAAAAATAACTAACAGTTTTAACTAATATTTCAATAATTTTTTCTAATAAACTTTGCCACCATATAAAAACGTTGTTTTTAAAAACGTTGGTTTTTATATCGAATTATTTAAAAATATCTTTACGTCTATTTTAATTATACTCTGATGGGTTTTCCTATTTTTAGAAAATATTTTAAAATATCCTTAAAAAAACTGGGGACAAAACGTAATTCCACAAAAACCTTCATTATTATTTGTTCTTTCGAATGCACTTTTTTGCATTCAAATAGATAAAATAGTCGAGGATTCAAGACGAAAGTAGAAGTTCCATAGGATTAACATTAATTCACGAAATCAAAATGGCTAATAATATGTAGTTTACAATTCACTTTTAATAGAAGAAGCACACATTTCTTTATTAATTCGAAATTCAAAAGCCATGAAGCTTAATGAAATTTAAATAATTATTTTAGAAATTCTTACCTCCTACAGTCGAGATTTTCCATTCTTTAAAGAGAACAACTTGCTTCACTGCGAAATGGAAATACATCTATTAAAAAAAAAGGAAAATAATTTATTGTAAATTATATCTCTCTTTCATATACACTCCTAAAGCATTAAAAAAAACTCAATTTCTATTTTTTTATTATTAAATTATTAATACTCTAAACATTACAAGACTAAACCTGACCACCTGGTTCATTGAATTTTGTAATCTTTGATATCTTAAGAATCTTGGAATGTGTAAAGTATTACAGCAATTTCTTCTTTAATACGTCTTTCACGTTCGTTCGTTTTAACTGTAGTCTTTAAACCTGAACAGACGAAAGAAACGGTTTATAAATTCACAAAAGTTAAATAAAAGTCATTGAGCTTATGAATCTACATTATGCTACGCAAAAATTTACAGATTATAAATCTCGGGTCCTTCAGCTATGCAGATCTGACAGGAGAAAATAAAATTTATTCTTTTAAAATGATAAAGTTCCGTCTGCGCGTGTTTAATAGGAGGTATTTTTGTAATCAGAATGAAAGGATCGGGTATCAAACATCCAAGAGATTGCCGGAATGCGAAGAACGTCGGCAAATTATTTAGAGGAAATGATCGATCGTTAGTCAAAAGAATTAGACAGCGTCATCGAAAACAGCAATCAAGAGGTGGGATAAACACATTAGCTGAGCCAGAACCATCCGAAAATAACTTCGTCAATTAGCGGCGTGAAAATGATCAAAAAAATACAACCTAGAGATATCAAATAGAACAGAAAAGAAATATGTGTGTGTCGTATCTCGGGTGGCCGCGGTAACCTAGTGGTCATGGTTTCGGATTCGTGACCGACGGTTTTCGTTCAGTCGCGGGTTCGATCTTTGGCTGCTAAAGACCCGCCGTGTAGCCGGGGCTGATGCACGTTAAATCTGTCGGGGCCCAAAGTCCTCCCGTGGCGTGGTGTAGAAGCTAGGAGAGGGGGATGCCAGCTCAAGTGTCGTCCTCGTCACTTGCCCGTGGTTCAAAATTACGAGGTCCGTCGCCAGTAGCCCTCGTGTTGCTTCTGGTGTGATGTTAATAAAAAACTAAACAAACTAAAGTGTGTCGTTCTCGTTGCCACTTTAAAGCATGCATTTGAACGTTAATTAGTGTAGCCGGGGCTGATACATGTTAAATCTATCGAGGCTCAAAGCCTTCCCGTAAACATTCCCATTGGCGTGGTGTGGAAGTTAGAAGAGGGGTGTCAGCTCAGGTTTCGTCCTCGTCACTTCCTCTTAAGAGCAAACATTATGGCCTGGATGATGATGTTGTAGTTCTGGGTAAGCCTAAGCATTACCGGTTGAATCTTTGGAGGTGTGGGGGGAATGTCAGCGTCCGCCATATTGGGATCAATTGCCCCCAACGCATTGAAGCTATTGCTCGTGGTTAAGTTTACATTATTATTTTCATTAGTGACTGCCTTTTTTGCAGTTTTTGTAGGTTTTTGAAAACCATTTGCGTCAATGACGCGTTGAGCTTTGGGAGCTCTAGTTTGGTTAACTGCAGAAGGTGATGCGGCTTTGTTTTCAGTTAAACTGCATGACTCAGCCATGCGTTTCCTAAGATTTTTAATAGCAGATTTGTTATGTTTCTGGCAATTCTTTAAAGGGCAAGGAGAAATAATATTCATCTCACCTAGAATTTTGTCCAGTTCCGCTTGGCAGGTTTTCTTTTGCTGATACAGGTCCTCTAGTAGTGGTTGGGATCTGACTTCTGGGTCCTCTTCTTCTATGTCTATGAGTCCGTTTAGGTGCTCGATTCTTTGTTTGATAATTTTTTCTTGCTTCGCAAGGATGGTGTGAGTGTAGCAAATTTCCTTTGCTGGTGGTGGTTGGTCGTTGCTCACCGGAGTCACCGTTCCGGTGTCCATCGCATCGTTCGGCGCCTGGGCGCCCACTTTAGGCTTAGAAAGCTCCATAGTTTCGTGCGTCTGTCTTCCTTGAAGTCCAAACGTCGAAAAAACCGCTTTTAGGATTGAGGAAAAATTTCTTTCCCCCTCTGGGAACACCGGGCACTCCCCACGCCGCATGAGGTATCGTAAAACTTTTGTACTCACAAAGGGGAGATACTATCTCCGAGATAGTAAGGGTTGCTGACTTTTAGTCAGCAATCACTCGCAAGAAAGAAAGTTTCCAATATTTGGCGCCATGTCTTATCACAATTTTTTCTGAATTCTGGTTCCCATTTTTTTTTTCAATAGAATGACTTACAAACTTTCAAATGCATGTTTTGATTTTTATGAGTATTATGAATTTTTTAATACGCTCACAAATGTCTCTTTTTAAGTAAATTTTAAAGTTAAAAATAACTAACAGTTTTAACTAATATTTCAATAATTTTTTCTAATAAACTTTGCCACCATATAAAAACGTTGTTTTTAAAAACGTTGGTTTTTATATCGAATTATTTAAAAATATCTTTACGTCTATTTTAATTATACTCTGATGGGTTTTCCTATTTTTAGAAAATATTTTAAAATATCCTTAAAAAAACTGGGGACCAAACGTAATTCCACAAAAACCTTCATTATTATTTGTTCTTTCGAATGCACTTTTTTGCATTCAAATAGATAAAATAGTCGAGGATTCAAGACGAAAGTAGAAGTTCCATAGGATTAACATTAATTCACGAAATCAAAATGGCTAATAATATGTAGTTTACAATTCACTTTTAATAGAAGAAGCACACATTTCTTTATTAATTCGAAATTCAAAAGCCGTGAAGCTTAATGAAATTTAAATAATTATTTTAGAAATTCTTACCTCCTACAGTCGAGATTTTCCATTCTTTAAAGAGAACAACTTGCTTCACTGCGAAATGGAAATACATCTATTAAAAAAAAAGGAAAATAGTTTATTGTAAATTATATCTCTCTTTCATATACACTCCTAAAGCATTAAAAAAAACTCAATTTCTATTTTTTTATTATTAAATTATTAATACTCTAAACATTACAAGACTAAACCTGACCACCTGGTTCATTGAATTCTGTAATCTTTGATATCTTAAGATTCTTGGAATGTGTAAAGTATTACAGCAATTTCTTCTTTAATACGTTTTTCACGTTCGTTCGTTTTAACTGTAGTCTTTAAACCTGAACAGACGAAAGAAACGGTTTATAAATTCACAAAAGTTAAATAAAAGTCATTGAGCTTATGAATCTACATTATGCTACGCAAAAATTTACAGATTATAAATCTCGGGTCCTTCAGCTATGCAGATCTGACAGGAGAAAATAAAATTTATTCTTTTAAAATGATAAAGTTCCGTCTGCGCGTGTTTAATAGGATGTATTTTTATAATCAGAATTAAAGGATCGGGTATCAAACATCCAAGAGATTGCCGGAATGCGAAGAACGTCGGCAAATTATTTAGAGGAAATGATCGATCGTTAGTCAAAAGAATTAGACAGCGTCATCGAAAACAGCAATCAAGAGGTGGGATAAACACATTAGCTGAGCCAGAACCATCCGAAAATAACTTCGTTAATTATGGCTTAGCGGCGTGAAAATGATGAAAAAAATACAACCTAGAGATATCAAATAGAACAGAAAAGAAATATGTGTGTGTCGTATCTCGGGTGGCCGCGGTAACCTAGTGGTCATGGTTTCGGATTCGTGACCGATGGTTTTCGTTCAGTCGCGGGTTCGATCTTTGGCTGCCAAAGACCCGCCGTGTAGCCGGGGCTGATGCACGTTAAATCTGTCGGGGCCCAAAGTCCTCCCGTGGCGTGGTGTAGAAGCTAGGAGAGGGGGATGCCAGCTCAAGTGTCGTCCTCGTCACTTGCCCGTGGTTCAAAATTACGAGGTCCGTCGCCAGTAGCCCTTGTGTTGCTTCTGGTGTGATGTTAATAAAAAACTAAACAAACTAAAGTGTGTCGTTCTCGTTGCCACTTTAAAGCATGCATTTGAACGTTAATTAGTTTAGCCGGGGCTGATGCATGTTAAATCTATCGAGGCTCAAAGCCTTCCCGTAAACATTCCCATTGGCGTGGTGTGGAAGTTAGAAGAGGGGTGTCAGCTCAGGTTTCGTCCTCGTCACTTCCTCTTAAGAGCAAACATTAATACCACACGGCCGCCCCCCCAACGGAACTACTAATTTTCAAAAGTGAAATGTTCCACTTTCGATTGTTATTATTTTTTTGTAAGCGATTATTTTCAAGTTCTTGCGGCCAGTTAGATTAATTGTACGTTCAACCAGTTTGTATTGGTCAAATTTTAAGAGAGAAGGAGAGTCAAAGTTTTTTTTTTTCTTGTAAAAATGATTTCCATAATAAAATTAAAAATAATGTCGAAAGAATGCAAAAGAAAATAAAAGGCTTATTCGATCGAGGAAAAATTTAATGTTATTAAGCAAATTCGTAAAAGGGAAGGACAAGCAGAAATTGCCACAGAACTTAATCTACCTGAACCTGCAATTCGTGGGTGGTTAAAAAATGAGCATAAATTTCTCCAATTTGTAGATAACGTTGATAATGATAAGGGAATAGCCAGAAAAAAGGACTAGGATATCAAAAAACTCCTATCTTGACAAATGTCTGTTTGAATTTGTGCTCTATTTATAATAATATTGTAACTCTCGGTTCACGTCTCAAGGTTAGATTATATTTTACTTTTATTGGAAGCTATTCGTCATCCTTGGTAAATACGGGTAGTTGTCCAGGTGATCCTTTCTTATCTTTCGTTTTACCTCAGAATTCCAACTTTCCTTTCTTATCAGATAGTCTATAATTTTTATTTCGGAATAGTGCCATTTCGAACTTTAATCAGTAAAGTTTATCGACTTATTCCATTGAAGCAAAAAGCACTTTGCGCAGAAGTTCCGACACACACACACACACACACATATATATATATATATATGCGTAAAAATGTAAGTTTGATCGTCTGATAGAGATTCAAAGTTACAAGTTACATCCCTAATAAACATCTCATTTTTTAAGCGACAATAATTCCAACCAACCGGAAATAATAATTAAGTTTTTCGTTCTTTTTTTTTCCTACCAAAAATTAGGAAGAAAAACCAATATTGAAGCGTACATAACATTATTCAAAACAACGTTTGTGTGTTGTCTCTCATGTTCCATCTAAAATGTTATTTATTTAACTTTGCAACATATCACGATTTGGAAGAAATGTAACAACTATTACAAACTGTTTATGACCGGCAAGGTTACAGTTAACTCACAAAGTTCCAAGATATCCGCGTTCGTAAAAAAAAAATACAAATGGCTATATTTCTACGAAATTGATGCGATAATGTAGCAATGATCTGCATGTACACGTATCAAGTGGTTCTTTGAGTAATGATTAGTTACGACTTGGCAGCGTTCCTTTGCATATTGCGCGCGGTTGTGTTTTTGTGTCATTGTCATCAAAAAAAAAAAAAAAAAAAATGGAGTCACGACCGAATATCAAATTTTGTTTTAAATTTGAAAAATCGGCTCCAGAAATGTCCTAAATCAATAAATATGCGTGTGATGACATACTATGAGTCATTCAGAGCATTTGGGTGTTTTTCGAGATTTAAAACTGAAAGAGACCCGACCTAAGACTGCGAGAGTGTTGCATAATTCCCACGCCATTGTGCCGTCATTCTGCCAGAGGGCGCTGCTTGTGCATGATGAGCTCAAAAAGGTCGTTGCTTGTAAGCGAAGTTCGAGCTCAGTGGCAGACGAGAAGCCAAAGTGTATGCTGTGGAAGGCGCAAATAGCCTAATAATGTATCGATTTTTGATTTGCTACTTTGTTCAAAGTTTTATGGAAGTTCTTATCGCATCTATCCTACATTTGAACCACCATCTCCATCAGAGAGATCAGATCGTTCTTGTTCGAGAAGAAATGAGGAAAACGCTGAGCTTGTGCAACATAATTTCGTCGTCGAAGTTCCACTACGACTGCAGCATTCTACAAAGATGATTTGATGGGCTTTTGGACCTGTGTGGGGACAGGGAATGACCACTGTAGCTCATGCATGTCGTAAAAGGCGACTAAAATGGGTACCCAGCGTCTGGGGGTATAGCCGAGCATCCTGCCCCTGGGGATTATATCAGGGGAACTCAGGGACTTGCCTTCTTTAGGCAAGTACGGGTATCATGACCCCGAGGTACCCTAGTGATCTTTTTCTTTCCCATGGGGTTTACTGACTTTGGTAAACACGGGTGACGTGCCCTCGGGATACCCTAGGGATCCTTCTCTATTTTCGACCCTCCTTCTTGTCAACCAATTTGTCTTTTCCTCAATTTCTTCTTGTCTAGACCACAGTTAATTCTTGTTTGGCGCAGCATAGCCATATTTGGCTCATGCGCCAATAAACTTTACTTTCTTCCTGATGGGCTTTGGAAACGAATGTGAAATGTTAGACCCGATTCGTTGGACAGTGGAAATTGGCGCCTTTTGCGCAACAATGCACAAGTCTCAGAAGTCCATCCTTGTATAGCATATTTTGACGAGAAGGTTGGTTGTGCTCAACAACCACCATTTGTACTCACCAGATCTGTTCCCCCAAATTACCTTTTGTATTTCCTTCGTTAAAACTTAAGATAAGGGACAGTGGCATTCTTCTATACAAGAGATTGAAGTGATGATGACATCGGAACTCAATAGTGTTGGTGTAGAGGCGTTCCAGAAGACATTTACGGACCTGTACACTTGTTTTAGAGTTGTATTGAATTGTGGGGAAACTATGAAGAAGGTCAGTATCAAATATAAGTATATCCTTTGGTTTATATGGTCTGTTTGCGATCAATCCTGGAATTTCTTAAACACACTTTGTACATTTCAATTAGCCCAGCAACAAGAAGTTAGGACATGAATGGATCATGAACAAGCGGGGAACCGCTATACGGAGCTGTAATGGAAAACATGAAGTGCGAGTTTTCTTACACATCATCAGTTTACCACTTATAGGTTCTTTGCCTGTGTATTGTAGGTTGAAAATCGCTTGTTTAGAAGTTTTTTTGTATCACCCCTCAAATTTTTGCCTATGATTTTCAAAACAACCTATATATACAATAACCAATGAATCAATAGTGTGGAGCTTAAATTGTTTGTAAACATGTTTAAATATAAGAACCTCCATGCTATTATAGAGCTTCCATCGTTCGTTATTTTTCAGAGTAGAATTTAATAAAAAAAAGTATAGAATAATGTATTAAATATATATATTAAAGAAGAAAAATTTATATGAAAATTATAAAGAACACACACATATATATGTCACGAAATTTTAAAAAATCGCCCTATTCCATACAGCATGATGCGATTTATTTGAATTGCTACTAAAATATGGTAGTCGAACAGCTATTAAGCTGTTCTAAAAGTATTCAAAAAGTTGTATTAAAGTTGAACTCTTATCCCTGTTGTTCAACATTCTTCCTTTTCTTCTTTTCAAGCATATAAAATTAAGTTCATACCAAATATACACATTATTCCGTAAGTAAACGAATGCATGGTACAGCTTAGGCAAAATTAAGGCCTTTGCGCCAGTGAAATCATTTTACCATCTAACTCTATAAAATGAATTTCAAAGCTCTGTTATCAATCAAGAGAACTTTTTCTATTTGTCCGACAAAAAAGAAAGAGAAACTTACCGGCATGTCCATATCCATGTGCATGTCGTGTTTTCCCGTTTTGTTACCCTTGCCCATATCCATATCTCCCATGTCCATGTCTCCCATGTCGTCATCCTTTTTGTTGTGGTCATGGGGTGTGTCCATGACCATCTTCTCCGAGTGTCCATCCAGATGGTGAGAGTGGGGAGAAGTGTCGCAACTGACCAAAGAGCAGGCCGCAAGGAAAACAAGACAGACAATAAACCGCGACATCTCGACTGCTAATCTACTCCGAGCCTGTTAGGAACAATGATATTCATTAGTCATATGACATTTATTTGCAAAGAGTCTAAAAAATCTGTTAAAAAAGTCAACATTTAAACACAAGTAGCTCTCTCAATCACCAACTTACTTTAAACTTAGCTTTAAAAAAAATTATTTTACGATCACAATATAAAAACTGGCATATGTGCACTACAAGAGCCTTTTTTTTTTGTTTATTCTATTAGCAAACTGCTGCAGATCTAAATAGTCGTGATATCTAGGACCTTACAAATCAGTCCTCAAGTTCCCAAGATCTCACAGCACCAGAATGTTTTCCTCTGGAGCTACCTTAAAGATCGTGTTTGCTATTACAATCCTGAAACTGTGGTTCAGTTCGAAACCAATATCCGTTAAGAAATTCAAGTGATACAGCAAAACATGTTGCAAGATGTTAAGAAAAATGTGGATTGAAAGAAATGTGGCGACTTATGATCCCTCAAAGTTCAAGCCTACCGTCACTCTACCGCTATGAGAACCAGCCGGCTGTTCTGACAAGCCAAGACAGCTGAAGTGAACTCAATTCCTTAAAAGGTAACACTGAAAAGCAATCGGGGAGAGAGGAACCGCATTGAAGTTGCCCGGTTCTCTCTTCTATTTTTGTACTTTCTTTTTTGTTATTTCTATCATCTTTCAGGTTATCTACTTATGTTTGTCATCTATTTAAATTCCTTTTTAAATGTTTTTAACAAACTGTTGGTGATAGAATGTGTAGCGTCCAATATTCTTGTTTGATATTTAATTGCCTTTCGATTGGGAGTCCGTTGTGTTCACCTCCACGAAAGATGACCTTGCAACAAAGATTAGACATTAGTGCTCGCTTAAGAGATATTGTTTTCCATACTTCATTCAAAAATATTTCTAAACAATGTATACTATCATATATAAATAAATAATAAATGTAAATAAACTTTTTCATACAAATATTAAAATTCATTTGTAAATTTTCGAAAGTATACGTTTCCTTTTCTTTGCCAGAAACTTTTTGGCTTTGCTTCATCCGGGCAATCATCCAATTCTTCAATTGCTTCCTCATAACTTCCGATTCATACAGAAGCTTATTTCCTCATTCCACGCTGAGCTAAGACAGCGGTCCCAAACAGTGATACGCTATCTCCTGAGTGTTATTCAGAGTACAGATTACAGCACGCAAGATTAATATATCAACCTCCTCCGCCTCTTCCAAATAATAATAGCTTAGCTGTTGTTTTGTCAGTCATTGGCAATCCTTCTTCATTTGGCGACTCTTCATGGGGATGTATATTCCTTTCTGTCAATCTTTGCTGAAAATATGAACAACATATCGTAATGCCAATTTTCACTTTTCGAAATGTGACATACGATTGACGATTTACGGATCCTACAGTAGATCAAAACTAAAGAATTCGGAAGAAAGTCATTCGAAGAATTTGAGAACAAACCTTCTGACGAGGTACTCATGAATGAAAAATCCAATCAGGAAGTATGGGAATGAAAATAAGTTAGGAATCGATGATCTAAAGTTTAAGTTTTTAAATTTACTAGTTTAGAGAGTGTGGTGCCAGATCAGGTGTCATCCTAATCACCTGATCATGGTACTCATGAATGAATATGCGAAGGTGCGTCACCAATATCCCTCTGATTGCTTCTAAGAGCAACGTTTTCAAACAATCAACCCGAACTTGTTAATAAAATCAAAAATTAGACGATCTTGTCCTCCTGTCCTTTTATAAAGGATAATCATCACTATATTCCTAAAAAGAACTCTGAATGAATTTATTTGCTACAGTAATACCAGTTCTGTCCAGATGCGATGAGAATTGCGAAAGTATATGTTATAAAAAGTAAATGCAAGATAGAATTTCTCAAAAAGAGAGAGAGAGAGAGAGAAATTTTGTGTGGAACCTAATACTTGCTCATTTACCACCAATCTCTGTACCACTTATAATTCAGCGTTCGAAGTACAGTAAGCTCTCTTTAACCTGACATTCGATGCTTCGGCAAATTCTAGGGACCATGGTAGCCTAGTGGTCATGGTCACTAACCAGCGGTAGCCGCTATTTCAGTCGAGTCGTGGGATCGAGTCCTGATGTCACTTAAGCCTCGCCGTGTAGCGGTGCTGATGCACGATATTATTGTTATAGTTGTCGAGACTCCAAAACCTCTCGTTTGCATTGCGTGGAAATTAGGAGAGGGAGGTATCGTTTCTATCATTTGAATGATATTCAAAATTATGAGGTTCCATCTCCAATCGTGTAACTTCTAAGTGAGATGTTAATAAAACAATCACTCAGTAATCAAATAAGAATGGAAATAATACCAGCAGGGGGAATAACAGCCTTTTTTTTCCTTCTCTTTTTCCAATAAACCAACCAATCAACACTTAAAGAGTTAAAAGATCAGGTGGGTTGCGACTTCTGTAAGATCAAGTCTTGTCCATTACCTCTGGTCTATGTGTAGCAAAAATGTCTTCTTACCATTCTGGAAGAGGGCAGCTGAATTTTGACTGGCCTCTTTGATGGAATGAGAGGCATATCACAAATGCAACTGGTTGTATTTGCGAGATGCAGTAGCTTTTTAAATGTGTATCTGCCTTGCTTAATGTGATTTGTTGCCGGATAAATTGCGCCGAGTCTAAGAGTTGAATTTGCATGTTTTATAATAATTATTATACGCATCATTGTTATAGTTTCACACCATCATCATTATTATAATATCATTATAGTAATTAAAACTAACTGTGCATCGATTGCTATGATAAATTAAATTTGTGATTTCCTGAATGGGAGAAAATGTAAACAATTTTTTTTAAAAAAACACAGTTTAATAATTTATTTACATTTTTATTTTCACGCGAACTCATTGCACTGAACAAAAAATTTAGGCACTGTCAATTATAAATTCAATTATTATAATTATTATACTATCATTAATATAATTATCATTACTTATAGCGTCAATTTTTATTCCATAAAAAAATGGAATCCCTCAAAACGTTTTTCTCTTTCTCTCTGACGCCTTTAAAATTCAACATAAGACATGGACACAACAAAATACAAAAGTGGCATGATTATGTTAAGTTTATGTATAATTCTTTTTTTTTATCTTATGAATTAAACACTACGAAAGAAGACTGATTATAATATATTAAATTTTGCCAAAGTGAATAGATTACTGAGATTCGAAATTAAATATAAATGTGACTTCAGTGTTTATCGCATGTACAATTTCCACAAAACAATTTATTTATAAAATAA
>BMAW01074179.1:478428-536092 GCA_019974015.1 Nephila pilipes
AATTCGGAAACAAAATAATCGAAAACAGATTACATCATTGTAATCAGAAATGTAAAATTATGTTACTTTCCTGACGATAAGTCGAAAGGTGGAAGGGCTTTGTTTCACGATAAATGTAGATAACAGTTGATAATCTTCCCTTTAATAACCATTCAAAAAAAACCAATTTTTTAAAAAATATTCCTTATCTCACATCAAAGAAAAGTTATTTCTGAGTATATTTTCATTACTAAGAATTTAATATTTTAGTGAGAGTGATCGAGTGATCCGCCTATTCTCTCTGGAATAAAAAAAATTCGCTTTGCGATTAAAAAAAAAAAAAAAAAACAGCCGAAAAAGATTGACTTTGGCACAGCGCCAAGAAACAGGATTATATCATAGGGAAAGGTAATAGCAATTTTATAAACTTTACGAGAAAATATAATTTAAACTAATATATATATATATATATATATATTAGTATATAATACTAAACAAACTAATATATATATATATATATTCATCAAGGCTGTTTAAAAAATTTCTCTTTCACTTCAAAAAACATATACATGAGCTTTACAGGTTACAAATATGATTAAAGATAATTATTCGTTTATTTTTCTGATTTCAGATAAGCAAATGAAAATTACTAAAGAAATTAAATTTTAACATATGATTATTTAAACACATTATGTTATAATAACATAATAAGTAATTACACACACACACCTGTAAACATTGTTTAATCTGCAAATTTGTCAAAAACCAGATTTAGAATTTAAAAATGTTGTATTTCATTTTCTTTACTTGGATTTTCTTTGTTTTTCATGCTTTGGTTTGAACTTTTTAATGATTTGATATATATCTTCTAGCCATTATTTATTGGTTTAGTGTTCTTTCAGGTATAATGATCTCTTTTTAAAATTTTATTTTGTATATAGATATATTTTTCTTTCGTTTTAGGATTTTAGCAAATAAAATTTATTAGTTTCCCTTTATATTTTTTCAAAATTTAAAAAAATGTTTTTTTAGTAATTTTTAATATTTTTCTTCTGTTTTAACACTACTTACTTTACTAATTTTAGTTAATTATTTCGAATTACTTATTTATATCTTTGAATTGCTGTTTTCATTATATATGTGTTAATAATATTCAGTAGTATATCAATTATTACAACCAATAAAAGTTGTGTAAGGTAACTTAGACACTAAAATGCTACAAATTTTGCATTTAAAAAAAGTGGGCGCTTCATTGATTCCGTATATGTATTATTTGCAAAAAGTTCAAAAATTAAATTTTAAAATTTAAACAACGCGTTTGACATACGACACAGAGAAAAATATATTTACTATCGTTTTTCTCAAAATGCGGATTTTAGGAGATTCTGGAACACATTCCTATCCAGAGCGTTGATTATTTGCACATTATAAAATGAGGCTATTTATTTATAATGAACGTAACTTTTTTTTCTGATAAACAGTCACAAATTTAAAATACTGCGCACTATTCGTATAAAAATCATGGGGAATTTGAATAATATAAAATGCAAAATTTTTTTATTTACATTTAATTTTAAGAATTATAATTATGTTCGGTGCATAGAATATTATGTTTATATAAGTATTCTGAAAATTTTTAAAGTTATAAATTTAATAAAATTTAAGCAAGACGCATTGAAAGTAATCACGAATGTAAACACATTGATTTACGAATGTAATCACAGCTACTGATTAATAAGCCATTACCAGGTATGTGATTATGAAACCGGAATTTTTGTATAGAAAATACACGTTTATTGTATAAAAATGAAAAAATATATATTTTGTTCAAAGTCGTGCCCATTGCTAGTTGTACATTCCCCGTCTCTGTGACAATTTGTGGATGCCACGCCAAAAATACCTTTCTTCATTTGAAGCAAACCATTCACAGAGCCAATTTCGTACATTTTCGTGAGATGTGAAGCGCTGCTCAGCAAGAGTGAGTCCCATCGATGCAAATAATAAAAAAATCAGATGGAGCTAAGTCTGATGAATATGCTGCGTGCGAAAGTATTTTCCAACTGAACATCTCAATTGTTTCCTTGACAGGTTTTACTGAGTATGATGGTGCATTATCATGAAACAAAATCACTTTATGTTGCCTTTTCTGATATTCTGGTCGTTTTCCAAGCAAAGCTTGATTCAAATTGATCATTTGTTGTTGGTAAAGTTCAGAGTTCAAGGTTTCACCAGGTTTTTTAGCGGCTCATAATAGATCACACTCTCCCAATTTTACCAAAAACAAAGCATTGTCTTATGTCCATAACAATTTGGCCTTGCAGTCAATGTCGTCGATGGTTCGATTGGAGTTACTCTCATCAGCTCTTCTTACACTTAAGATTCTCGAAATATACCCACTTTTCATCGCCAGTCACAATTCGACGGAGAAATGGCTTACTTTTGTACCTGGCAAACAACTTTTCGAAAGTGGCTTTTCGGTTTTTCTGCAGTGTTTCGTTCAGTTCATAAGGAGCCTCATTTCCCATCTTCTGGATCTGTTCCATGGCTTTCAAACATATGGCAATGACTTCACACTTAATTGACCCGAGAGTTGTTATTGCGCTTGAACATCATTCTCATCCATCAATGCTTGCAATTTGCAGTCTTTTACACGCTCACGTCAAAATCGCCACTTTTATGAATATTTTAAACCTCTTAAAACACTGTGATTTACCAAGAGCATGCTCACTATAAGCTTAATCAAGTATTCCATGTGATTCTGCTGCATTTTTCTTTAAATGGTGAAAGAAAATCAATACTGTCCTTGAATCGTAGTTTCCAGGCACAAAATTCGACATGTTCAACGCTATTAAAATCTATATTATTGAATGAAATTTCTATTATTGTGAGTCGAAAATTTTTATTAGACGTCAAAACAAGAAAATTACGCCAATGACGTGGTTTAGTGGTAACCACATTGACAGCCAGCGCCATCTATGGTAGTATTCTGGTTTCATATTCACATACCTGGTACACTGTTAGCACGTTTTTTCCCTCAATAAACACCATACAAATTATTAAAACAATTTCATATATCAGACAAAAATAGTTTCAATATTTATATTGACTTTATAGTTAATTACTCCAATTTATTTTTTTCCATTTCTCCCTGTGATGAAATGAATTCGTTTATCGAGAGGCGAAGCCAAAACACTTCTCGTCAAGGTCGATCTGCTTTTAGAAGAAACTTCCAAGCTTTACCCTCTTCATCTTTGCTCCAGTTAATGTGATAGTTTATTAACGTCGTACTGAGAAGCAACACAAGGAGTATCGGCGACGGACTTCGTCATTTTGAACCTCAGTCACGTGACGAGGAAGATACCTGAGCTGGCACCTCCCTCTCCAAACTTCAACATTACGCCAATGAAAAGACTAAGGACCTCGATCAGATTCAATGTGCATCAACCCCATTATATGGCGCGTCTTAAGTGGTATCAGGGATCGACTCCCACGACTCGACAAAAACAACTCCGTCTGGAAGTTCGCAACCTACACCATTAGGCTGCCATAACTACATTCTTCCAGTTAAAGAATGAGTCTTACAAAATCCTTCACAGTTACACTGCCTTGGAAAAAGAATATTTCAATTCCAATCCGGTTGGAAGTGAAAGGGGATGCTGGTCGCTTTCTTTTATGGAAGCAAGAACAGCATTTAACCACTCGGATAATCAACGCCAGCTCTAGTTATTCCATTCCAGTGGGCAAATTAAGTTTCTAGCATTTTAAATTAAGTTTCAAAGAGTTTTGATAGTTAATACTTTCTTATTAACTCTAATGTTTAAAACATCATTGTTAATTTTAGGCAACTTCAATAGAATTACGTTAAAATTAATTTCTATATTAATGATTTCTAGGTTAATATCATGAAGACATAAGAGCTTGGCAACGGATACATATTCGTCTTTTACATAAAAAATTAACACGGCCCTAAGTCCATTCTAAGAATAAAAACTCAGAATCTTGATTTTTTTCTCTTCCTCCACCGATTTGGATCTCTTCACAGCTCCTCCTTATAAACTTATAAAAAAGTACTCACATGCTTGTCTTAACCTATACGTTCAATCACATTCCATTTCCAAGAAAGCAAATTTTTTCTAGCTAAGAGAAGCCCAAATTCTCGTAACCGAGCACGGTCACCCGCGTCACATGCACCAAAAAAAGAAAGTTTCTGTTTTGATGGACATTCCAGAAAATACGATTCGCAATCAGTCGACGGATATTATTTTGGCCCAACCTGACCCGAGACCTCGAAATAGATCAGAGAACGATGAGATAAAAACAGATGAGATCCTCAATGTCAGGAAACGGCAACACGAGAGACACACATCCTGTTGGACAGTGGCACGTCCTGTAAAGGGGGAGGGGCATTATATCAGACGATGGGTGTTGGTCATGCACGTGCGGAGGAACGATAGACAAGATTTTTCTAAATGCTGTCATTAGGAATAGGAAGGGTAGACAGTTTTGGGTTCGATAATTATGGATATTCCCATGCATTGATGTCCCTTTATCGATATTAAAATCAATTTTTAAGGGCTTCGAAATTAAATTAGCAGTATTATTTTTTAAAAACTGCATTCTAGGATAAATATTTCTTTCAGTTTCATTTTTCGAAAGAAAAAAAATTCAGTTTACCGCTTGATTACATTCCTTCGCTTCGCGGCATTCACTTGTAGATTAATAGATTAGCTTCAAAGAACCATAATCCAACAAACCAAAATTAGCTACAAGGTTTTTTTTATTTTATTCACCGATTTGGGGAAATATCACTAACCGTTGATTTTCATTAAGTTCTCAAGCATTATGCTTCGCAAATCTAAACCACAATCGCTTGATTAGATGCCATCTCTTTGACCAGCCTTTCAAAGAATTTCAAATACATATTGTATATTATTTATTGAACGTCATGAGGCTATCTGTTTCTGTCCGACACTAGATCTGCCAACCACATTCAAACGCCACGTAATTTTGAACTACGGTCAGACGACGAAGTCGACACTCAATTGACACTCCAATCTTCAAATTTGCACCAATTGAATTTAAATGCGAGTGAATGACAACAGGGACTTATGGCTTAAGAGCTGAATCTGGCTAGACAATTCGAAGATTTTGAACTCCAATAGACTTAATGAGCATCAGGCCTCTGCACAATAGGTCTTTAGTGAAACCAGGAATTGAGCCCGTGTCTGAACCGAAACATAGCCGGTAAAGTACTCTATGGCAAGACTATTCGGCTATTTCGATCTTCTAATTTTTATTATTAACTATCAATAACGCAAAAAGTAGGGTTTTTTTTCTTACTACATATGATAAACATTATCAATAGCCCGATTGTTTAATATCATATCAAGCTCAGGACCGTATCAGTTGCATGAGGGACACTACATCTTTCCTAGTTTTCGGATTCCTTCTTGCATTGCAGCAACCTTATTTTTTTAATACTGTACATACAACTAATATAATGCTAGAGTTGTTGGTGTTTTATATGAGTCACTACTCTAGAGTGCAAAGGGTTAATAATTAAAGTAATATGTAAGAGAAGAGAATACTGAATCGGTGATGAATTCCAATCTTTGCAAGGTTCTTACGCTATAGCAATTTTTATTCTTAAGACAGTCAAGAGTAAAATCCTGTTGGCTCCAAAGAGTTTTGGTATCAATAATATTTAGAATCCAGGAAGTTTCAAAAGCCTTGCGATCCACCAAGGATTAACATAATCAATAGTTAAAACGGATTCAATAATTCTGTGATAAATATATAAAAATTAAAATAACTGGATAACTGCCAAATTGAATAAGTTCAAAGTGGCTAGCGGCACCAAATAGCAGGACATCCCATAATATGACATTAAGCAACACACACAACCAGTCAAAGATTATTTTGTAACTCCACTCTGAAAAAACATGGAAACATGTTTCTTTCACATGGGCAATAGTAGGTGGAGGTCTTTTGTAAGATACACAAACAAATGATCCTAGAACTGATCAAATACTGCGCAGCGCCTTGAAGGGGCATGACCCTTCGACTTATCACCAAACAAGAAAACCTTTATTATTCACAAATAGATTGCTTACTCCTTCACAAACGTAGTTTTTCATTCAGGTCATTCATCGTACTTCATACCATGACCTCTAATGACTCTCAGGCGGATATCTCCTGATTACTCTGGATCAAGAGAAACGACGCAGCTTCACACATCAATTGTTGACAAACAGTGGTCATCAAGGAAATGGCGTGGGGAAGAATAAAAAAAAACTTATTATTTCTCATGAGCCGCCCTATCTGATTTGAGATCGATTTCAAGTTCAATTTGATCCAGTTTTGTAGTTGTGTTTGTGGCGAATGGATAGCTGACGCAATCCTGCTTTGTTGTTGCATGTAGTGAAAGTGGAAAAAGTGTGTATTTTTTTGAAGGTTATTTTGATTCAGATGAGAGTTGGCACGTTTGACCTTCAGCATCTATTGAGTAAATTAGAAATTGACTATATTTCGAGAATCGATAATGGAACAGAGATAATGCTGTCAATAACGCGAAGGTTTGGATAACATCCTACGAGGGAGTAATCGTAAAGTTTTAACTATTACTAAGAAATATTCGAGATATCTTGGATAAAAAAAATGTGCATCTTTATTGAATATTGTTGTAATTTATAGCTACTAATGTTGACTTGTTTAGTTTCAGGAAGTCATAGACTGAAAACTGAAATAACCTGCAGTATGGAGAAAATAAAAGTTTTTTTTTAATCTGCTGAGTTATACAATGATGGCCTTCGAAAGGTCACGAGACGCTGAGAGAAATGTATGACTCTGGATGATGACTTTGTAGAGAAGTTTTATATAAGATTAATAAATAAAAATTAAATTTCTTTCTCAATTATATATATATATATATACATGAGGGGGGTTTAAAAAGTACTTATATTTCAAGACAAATGACATTATTAATGTAAATTGCTGTTGCCATTGGGTGCCACTATCTGTTAAACGGAGCTGAAGCAAATTTTACATTGATTCATAAGTTAACTTTGATAAGTTAACTTTGTCACTGTCGGGGAGACCTGGATTCTTCATTATGCACCGGAAATCAAACAAAAACCAAACTTCTATGCAAAGAACAGAGTTATCCTCCAAAAGTGCTTTCAAAAAAATAGCTATTAAATAATTCAATTAAATATTAAAATTAAAGCTAACGAATAAATTATTAAATAGGATATACTTTAACCTAAATGTAATTATTACAGCTGTAAAATGAAAATAAACATGTCACGTGCGTTTCACACTGTATTTTGAAAAGTGGCCAGTCACATCATTCTATCGTTGATTAAAACAGTAGCCCCCTGTGGTGGCTAATAACCTAAAAAAGCTCACACTGATCCAATTTATACGGTTAGTAGTAATGATTGCCAGTAACAAATTCAAACGTTTAACCATTCAAAAACGTTTAATTCTACTTTTACAGTTCCATAGCATTATAATAGACTTTGTGGGGGAAGTTTCCCTTTCCTTTCACGCAATTCAATATGACTATCTCTTCCTCAGCAACAACTCTACAATTATGTTATATATTTATGTAACATAATGTAGAGATGTAAATAATGTTAATTAAGTATGTAATTATATTACACAAAAAGACCTCAGCTAATTCATGGTACAAATTATTAACAAAAGAATATGTTTTTGATCGTGTATTTACGAATATATAATTTAAGAATGAACATTAAATAATATTAATGAATCGTTAACACTCCTTGAGGAAATTATGAAATCTGCTAATGTATAATAAAGTATTTAGCACACTATAATGCAAAACGCTTGCATTATGAATATTTTTTTGTAATATATTTACTCACTAAATACTTTTGCAACACTTTCAGAAAGATTTATATTGACAATTCCTTTTCATTCGGAAGGTAACGGGTGTCAACACGTTTTTGAATTTCACTTGAAATTAAAACTTCGTAACAATCGTAAAACAATTCGTAAGCAATCTTTTTTAAGCATTCAAATCTCTGCCGACATAAACGGATATTTAATATCTATATGCATCTTCTTTGCGGAGATAAAAAAAAAAAATTACAAAACAATAGTTAAGTATGTACCACTTCACAAAATTGTGCTTTACATTTAAACTTTCATGACGTATCATTGTGATTGAGTTAAATCTATATTTTTGAAATCTTCCTCTGTATAGAAAGCAGTTTCCATCTCAATGCTCACAGGAAAAAAAAAAAAAAAACTAATATTCCTCTCTCACTGCAGTAGCATTACAACAAAAGTCTTTCCAGATGGTAAAAACAAGAACAAAAGTGTTGCAAAATAGGACAAGAATCGGTATTTTCCTTGTTGCAAATCGTTCTAGACACAGGTTATCACTGAAAGCGGAATTATGGGAGTTTTCTTGATAATCAGGTGGAATCAAATACAGGAAGTTGAACTTAAGTTCGAAAATGGAGGAAAAATTGGTATTTGCTCAGCTTTGTTCCGCGAATGAATTTGTTTTTATTAATGCATGCTTAAAGACGATGGGCTTATATCTCATTTTTCAAATTCTATATTTTAATTACATCTCAACAGGTGTTTTTAAAATACAAGATATTGGCAAAGCTCAAGAACAATAACTTCAGTGAATTGTAACACACATTCATTTCACAAAATCAAATTCTTCTATCTTCTTTCAAAGTGTATTTATTCTGAATACACAAATGTATTTCCCGATAGTATCATGTACATGAATACAACAGTAACAACAATTTTTTTTCTTTTTAGGAATATTGATAATCCTTCAAAATGCAGAACATTCTAATGTGCAATACCAATTTCAACTTTTCACAACAAAATAAATCAAAAAAATAATTCCGCGATAAATATCTAATTAGTATTCAGATATTGAAATAAAAGCAAATTCTAACACACATACTAAAGTAAATAATAAATTAACAAAACCGATTATAGCATAAAATCAAATATTAAAATTTAAAAAAAAGCAACTTAATTATTATTTTTTGTCTCGTGACATAAGGGCCACCAATTCACCCGAAATGCGAAGCCAAATTTGGCGTAAACAGATGTATATTGAATAACTAATTGGTTATTGAGTAAGAAGTATTTTTTTTGGTATGGATAAAAAAAACACTGTTTCTCATTCACATATTTTGATTTTGTATTATGTCTCATTTTATATCACATCAATTAAGAACGTATCGTCAACAAATAAGTAATGAATTTAGGAACAAAAGCAACAGAATCAAAAATGAATACGATTTGCTGACGCTTGAAATTTTACCGACAAATGAAATCTGAGTATTTGAGAATTCGATCAGTTAAATTATGTTGCGAGATATGTTAGTTTTGATAGTTAATTCGGGTCATGTGTGTATCGTTAATTAGTTATTAAATCTTAGCAATCGAACTAAATTAAAAAAAAGAATCTTAAATCTAAAACGAAATTCCAATACGTGAATATTTTAACACTGAATAACTTATTTGGAACCCAGGAGCCTCACTGCTCTTTATCTCCATATCTTGAAAACTTTTGGAGCTGAACTTCGCCTTCACTTGCCCAGAACTGCAATTTTATTTTAAAGTTATTTTTAAGACATAGTGGTAATTAGAAAATAATAATTAAGTTTGTGAATTTAAAAGTGCATTAAGAATTTTTAAAGATTGAATTTATTAGAAAATTTTAAGATTTTTAATACGAAGAGAGGTCTTTCTATATAGCTGCGAGGTAAGAATAGCAGTATAACTAAAGGGCTTAACTTTAACGACCACCCAATGGAGTAGCTGCCTTTCATGTCAATGTCTCGGTTGGTATCGGTGCTTGAACGTGTATTTTATTTCAATGTTTTACTTTTCCCTTTACATTCAGTATTTTCTTCCCTAAATTAAAATGAGGGTGTAATTTAAATTCTCTCAAATGGGAACTTCGTAACTTTACGTCGTGGCCGTAAAGATTTTATTTCAAAACGGTAAAATAAGCCTACCGTTTGCAACTATGCGCAGGTTAAGCTAGACAGATCTGTTTTCTGCGCATTCAGAAAGGAAGCCGTTGACAGGAAGCGAATGGCAATAAAAATGCTAACCAGTGGCTTTTATTTTGATCATCCTCCAATTTATCAGATCTTAAGGTGTACACGCACCAACGCAACCTTCAGCTGCTGGCGCATGCGAATTAAAACATTTCCAAACTGTTATAAGACACTCAAGGATAAACTTAAAAGAGTTGTTTTGGTTCTCTCCGCTCCAGTAAGAGACCACCCAGATACTTATGACAGTTCTTTATCGGAAGATTTTTCTTTTTTTTCCTTTTTAATTTATAGTTTATAATTCTGAAGGGCTCTTCAGGATACTTTGTTTTGGAAACTATCTCCAACTCAATGGCGCATCACACTGAGTTATTTAAATAACATCAAAACAATCACCAAGAAATCCATAATATTACCGTCTTCGATTTTGTGGAAGTTCAATATTTTTCGCATTTAAATGATGAGTCTAAGTTTCGTAAATTTTAAAATGTCTAATCTACCTAATATATAGATGACAAAACAATTATTTGTACTCTCTAATATTTTTAATCTTTAACTAAATAAAAACAAATGTTTTGACAAAAACAGTTTTAATACATTATATTTACCGTATGTTTTAGATTTCAACACCATAACATTTTGATGAAGTTTCATAATACGTTTCAAACCGAAAAAGTTTTACGTAAAAGAAATGTTTATACACTACTTTTCAGAAAGTTATCTACAGAATGTACCGGATGGTTGAAAGGATTATTTACATAGTAGCTGTAAATAATTATTAACTTCGTATAATTTTTGAAACCTGACATTTAAGCATTAATCAAACATCACAGCACTAAAATTTCCTTAGTTCATTTACATCTTGACATTTTAAATTAAATAAAGTAAAAATACACATACAATAAAGGAGGAATAATACATAAATAACAATGCCTACATAAAAAAGTCTAATATATCGGGAATTTCTTAACACAGATACTTTATTTATAAGCAATTCCACATAACATTTCATTTCTTAAATGCACATCAGCGTGAGTGAGTGAAAGTGAAGTTAAAGGGCGCAAGAGACAGATGTGGCTAACCTACGCCAAACAAGATGTAACTGTGGTCTAGATGTGTGAAATTTTTGAAAAAAAAAAAGATAAAAATTGGCAGACAAGAAGGAGGGTCGAAAATAGAGAAGTGTTGCTAGGATATCCTGGGAATGCGCCTTCCGTGTTTACCAAAGACAGTAAACCCCATAGGAAAGAAAAAGATCACTAGCCACGGGGATTATGATGCCCGAACCTATGTAAAGAAGGCAAGACCCTGAGGTCTCATATCAACAAGAAGACAGTTCTTTGTTTATTTTCAATAAAAGCTTTAAAACTGCGACGTGCTATTCGGCGTGACAGATATTAATTAATCACATATTTATAAGAAAGAGAAATGCGAGATATGATTGGCTGTACACCAAAACTAAAAACGACGAATTGATTTTCGTTCCTTAATCAAACTCATCCCATAAATCTTTCCTCTTACCCATACTTCAGAACCTTTTTCCAAAGCGACGTCAACCAATCTAAATTTATATAAATAAATAAATAATTACAGTGTGGGCTCTATCGTATTTTCGCCCTTCAACTAACACTAAAGAGACTTTAAATAAATTCCGTTGAATTCAAAGTCTCTTCCAATGGATGAAACGTGACTTAGGTTGGATTGGAATTAGTGAAGTATATTGAATAGATTTGATGATTTACATTCATTAGCAGCGAAGAATTTTGTATTGGAGTAAGAAATTAGGTAGTAATAGAAAATGGAGAATATTATAACTAGAGAATTTATAATATAGAAAGCTTCTTGCACACGAACTACTGCCACGGATAGGGATAGAATATTGATTATTCGTAGATTTGTATAAATAATTTGGTTTTCATCAAAACGTGACTTTCTGTTCGTTGGACATTTGTTTTACAGTTAATTTAAATCAAATTAAATATGGAAAGTGAAGGAAGTGATAACGGAGGGGTTATAACATTAAAAAGAAATTATAAATGGACATAAAATTAACTGTTGGAAAACTCGTCATTCTCTTTTCAGGGAAAAGCAGTTACTGAAGCATAGCTAAGCTACGAACTGGATATATATTATTCGTGTAGAAAATAATCCTTTAACGGTGTAATTTTATGGTTCGTGTTCCTCGTAAAAAGTCATTCAGTAAAGAATTCTTTCAATGCTTCCTGCTATTTGAAACTTCGACTAGAGGAGGGAAAGGAAATGTTTCGATCAAAACAAGATACTAAAAATAACGGACGACCCGTGGGATTAGCAAATCGATTCCTTTAAAAAGTCGATAGAGTTGAGTTAGTTTCAACAAGATCAGAACAGACCATATTTAATACAATTAGAGAGATCTGAGGATGAAAAGAATTAGGAAATAAATTATGTCAATGATTCTTAAAAGCTTGAAAAAATTACTTGAATTCTTTTTTTTAATAATTGATTCATTATACGAAAACCCATTGATGCAATTCCATACAAATAAAATATACAATTGGGAAATTAACAGCATCAGAACTGAATATTTTTGCTTTTTTAAAAAATCTTTTTAAAGATACTCTTAAATGAAGTACTGCACTTTTTCGAAACATATGTAAAACTGCAAATATTCATTACATGTACGTATTTTGGTAATAGGATAAGTAATCGAATTTGGCGATCTTTATTTAATTGCCAAGATGCAGTTGCTTAGGCAAAAAGCTGCCGTCTTTAACAGTTTGAAAGGAATTCTTTCAAAAACCGCTGGTACTTATAAACCGCTTATTTTCAATGATGTAATGTTTATAGTTTTGAATTTTTCTTATTATTTCCTCTATGTGTGATAAATTCATTTTCAAATAAATTGTGTAATCACTATTTAATCAGAGGTACTTAATACTTTTAGAACAAATTTCCAAGCTATATATTCATCCACAAATTAAAAATCAGTTTATAGGAAAATAAATTATAAAACTTTTTGGAATATCTGTACACATTTTGAAATCAATTGCATAAGCTTAACAATGAAATAAGAGAGAGAAAGAGCAACAAAAACAACTCCATCTATCTTTTAGAATATTTTTTTAAAAATAAATAATAAATCAATTTTTCCAATGATATTTCCTAAAAAGTAATATTTGCTTTTCTTACATTTCAGAAATAATAGGTCAAAAGTAAATTTCAGTAAAATACACAATAATTAGTCAATTCTATAAGCTCACAGATAACAACTTCATAATAAACATTATAAGTCTCATTTCCAAAAATGAAATTTTGCTGTGTGTGTGAGATTCAAAAAATTCATATATATTTTCTTCTTGATAAATTAAATTAAAATCTCTGATTATTCTATTTTTTTGGATTATTGCGTCACATATACAATGGTTCCCAAAATTGAGTACAAGCCATTTACTTTCTTCTCAAAGGCGTAAAGTAAAATTATTAATATGTTCTGGTTCTTTATCAAGTTGAAATATACAATGCTGCCGTCAACCTAATTTCTGAAGAATAATTTAATGTACTTTATTTTAAATTTTTCTTCAGGACAACCAAGCATTCGTTTTATTCTTGACTCATCAATAAAACTGATTTTCCCAAGCCTTTTGCAGACACGCAATCTCATACAAATACCTAACTACTTCTATGCTGGACAGTGAGAATGGTGTTTGGAGGTATTAGATTCATAGTTACGATTCAGCCAAACATACCATAGATGATCACTTTCAAAAACATTAAATTGACTTTCATCAGTAAATATTACATTATTCTAGAAATACTGAGCTTTGAAATATGATTTTTTGAAAATGTTTTTCAGTTTTTTCCTATTCCCTTTAGAACGAAGAATTTTTTTCAGGATACGTGACCATTGGAATAAACTTAGCGAAGTAATCTTTGAATTGTTTCTACAGAAAAACATCTATAGGAAAAAATGTAATCTTTTTCTTCCTCTATCTTCCAGATTATTTACAAATTGCCCACATTTTATTTACTTCAGGATAATTTTTCGTATGCTTCCATAACTACGTTGAATTTTCTTTGCAATATCATGTGTTGGAAATAATTTATTTGGATACCGCTAGGCGGAGCCTTATCTCGTCTAAGTGAGAGCGGTACATTTTCGGAGTACATTTAGTTCTTGACCGCGTAAGACGGGTTATCCTTGTTTTGATGTAATTTGTCCTGACTGCGATAGCGGGTTAATTACAGTATGGGCTGTTTGGAACCTAATGACAATTTTCTGAATTTCTATATTAGTTTTGAGTAATGGAGCGTATTTTCATATCTAATTTTTTTTTCCTCCTGGAAATCAAATATTATTATCTTGAAGGAACAAAAATATTATTCTCAAGCATAACAAAAAATAACGGTAGCAAAACGACAGTTTTAATAGGGTTTACACTCAATATTGAAACCCTGAAATGAAGAGCTTTGAAGTTAAAATTTTGTTGATTAAAATATTATAGATTTTCCATTATTGTTTTTCTTAATCTAATACATTTTGTAATGTGTATTTTACTGTTCCTATAAATATTAAATTTAACCAAGTATTTTCATTTCGGTTCAGTGTTAAAAATACTGTCTTAGACTTTTCAAAAATGAAATGAGAGGTGTATACTTAATTTTGAAAGCCATTGTACATATATTACAATTTTCTGGTCAACTTGTTAGAATTGCTATCGAAATATAAGAAGAGATGAAAACAATAATCTTAACCAATAGATGTTTATGCAAAAGATTCTATATTTATTCAGGGTTAAAGTGACTTCAACTAGTTAAGCAGCCTTCAACCTATTTTCTGATCTCAAAAGTCATCGAACTTCAAAGATTTCATCGTCATTTATCATGGGTTGAATGTTTATAAATGTAAACGTTTCCTTGAAAGATTCGTTTAGCTATCGGTTTTTCATTCAAACTCTTCGTATATATTTAGATATTATTATCATTACTCAACACAGTTAATAATTAGTATACGACTAATGAACTCAGATAAAATTGTTAGATATATCAAATGGTTCTACAATTCATTAAGGGTTAAATTCTTCAAAAAATTAAATTGCTCAAAATGAGTATTAATTAACATAAAGTAAACGTACTTCCGAGCCTCAGGCTACACAGAAGCAATAACTATCGTGAAAAAAGTTTAAAATTCCTAATGTATTTGTTGAAACATAACTAGAACAAATCTTCCACTTATCTCAAAATATTCTAAAAAATACAAGCATAAGTACTAAAACGATTCCAACTTTAACAATAAAATGAATGGAGGCAAACTATTCCATGATAAAAAAAAATCAAATTTACATTACGATATAAAAATTAAAACAACCATTAGGACTGACAATATTTTTCGATTCAGTTTTTAAATTGAAAACAAAAGGTAAGTTATTAAATTAAATGAAACCTTTATAAATGAATAAAAACCTAACACAGATTAAATTATAAAAAGTCATATATAAGAACGAATAAATTCCAATTATTTTTTTAGGTTTTAAATTAACTTCATGTTTTTTTTATGACATGAAAGGAAATTAAAAAAATATATATCAGAACAAACCACTCTCATTTTCTGTAAATTTATACTACTATTGCATTGCATATATGCTTTGTATGCTAATTTTAGTCCAGAATCCTTAAAACTTCTTCACTTACAGATGATAATTTGTAAGTGAAGCAAATATTAATATTCTTTTGAATATCAGTATATAACGTGCTTTACATATATTTTAAAATCATTTTAAAAGTATCGTATCATTTTCTTGTTCAATTTTTAATTATACAATCCATACATCAGATTCAAATGCATCATATTCAATTCCAAATTCATTTATTGTTTTGTCTATTCTTTTATTACGGCAGAGAGCTATCAACATTAACGTTATTATTACGCAACGAAACTTCATTTTAAAAATATTTAGATTTATGTGGCAGTGTTTTAAATGTTTATTCTTCACATACTGAATCAACATCTGATGTCATAAAATTTTGGAATAATTTTGTTTCCACAGATGAGGCAGCATAACAAAACCTTGCACATATGAGATAATGATTGAAAAGATTTGTAAAAAGCTAATTTTGATTCTTTTTTTGAAATTAAACAATTGAGATAAACAATCGAATAGACAAAAACCTGACAAAGTAATATTTAAAATATTTGTACTTAAAAAACTATGATGCGAGAGCAATAGAATGTAATTTGATAAATTTAAATGAGAAATTAGAAAAATATAATTGCTTGGAACAACCTTAACAATTATACAATTTGATAATATAACAATTTTAATTGTTATTGTGACAATTTTTAATACTTTTTAGATGTGAAATGGAAATGCTTTCTGTAAGAAAGTACTAAGACAAGATAACGCTAAAGTATACCAACAATAGTAATAAAAACAGCAATTTCTGTTTTTTCATTAGCGATTTAAATTTAGAAAAGAAATGGGGAAAATTATTAAATGCAAGAGAAATAATACAATTCATTTTGTACAATTATATGATTCTAAAAATATCAAAACCTAGAATTCAGAAGGTTGGAATTTTCTAACTTCGTTAGATTAACAGTTAAAAATTTCTAGCTGGTTGTTTCCAGCAAGCCAAGAAAAAGAAAATTTTTTAATGATCAAAAATTGACAAAAAGGTATTCCAGGATATGGGGCATACATGCACACTAAGTTCAATATTTATTTAAAAGCCACATTATTTAAAAAATCTAACTCGATATTACAAAAACGACTCACAGCGGTAAAAAAATTGAGAGTGGAAAATTCTGAAATTACTATAGGTAGAAATTCTTTATTATATGATATGTATTGAATTTTATTTTTTAAATTTTTATTGCTTTTTTTTAGTTGTGTGTGATTGTTATTTCGAAAAATTTTGTACTACTAAAATTAAGTTTAAATTTTAAATTGTATTGATTATCCAATAAAAGTAACTAATTAACACAATAACATAAGTGCTACCCTCATATTACTTTTATTCAAACGATTACAGCACGATATTTTTTGGAATACTTTTTCTTGCAACGGAATGTATTTGGATGATCGCACCATTCAATTTCCCATTTTTTTTCTAAAGAGAAGAAAATGATTTATCATTACACAACAAATCAGTTCTGATAAAAAAAATAAAACGTAATAAAATCACAGAAAGAACAAAGAAATAAACAAGGGTTTGATTTTTTTTTTTATTGCATTAATGAGATCAACAACCGGAACAATCTGTGCGCAATAAGTGCAAACGATATTTTCCCAACATTTTTAGTTTATTCGTTTCAAAGTACGATTGTATTTCAAATATTTCCGCGATTTAGAAATGGAAGAAATGTTCTAATTTTTTATAAATGGACGGCAGTGAAATTTCCACGTGTTGACCTCCAAATGTGAGTGTAAGAGAGGGTCGAAGCTCTATTCACAAATCGCAAATTAATGCGAGGGGTAGATGAGTGAAGGTTTCAACGGAAGAGTGAATATCGGTCAATGTTACAAACCCGCATTCTCACGCTTAATAGCGGGGTGATGTGAAATTGACTGGAAAAATATATTCATCTGGAATCCTTTACGTTTCAAATGTAAAACATTGTTAAACCGTATCACGGGATGAATGGAAGAACATAAAACCGTTAATGGCGGCTCTTCTGCAGGTTTGAAAAGAAGAAAAAACTCAATTGAAAGAAGTTTTATTATCGACAAGCAATTCAGTTCTAAATATCAGTCTTCTCAAAATTTGAAAAATGTTTAATTGCAACTATATTGGGTAATAAGCTTCAGAAATTTTTTATTTTTTTAAACACACACACACACATATATGTGTGTGTGTGTGTGTTATATATATATATTCATATGTTAGCTTTGATTACCATCACGTCGAATTGTCACCGTTGATGGGGTCTAGAATCATCATCATACCCAAGAAATCAAGCAACAATTAAAACAACGGGTTGCTTCAGGTGAATATGCTCCAAAGAAGACGGTCTTATTGACTAGAAAAGTTATGGCGACGATTTTTAGGGGATGCGAAGGGCATACTTATAGAACTCTTAGATAAAGGAAAGACTATCAATGGACAATTATTGTTTTGTGGTACTCAATTCTCATTTCCCATTTTTAATAACAACATTAAACACTCCTAACACAAGTTCTTTTTGAACCATTCTCGCATTCGTAGAATAAAAGAGTAAATCCTGCTGAATGATACCGCATCAGGACTGGGCTAGTTGATAAAAGAATTGCGAAAATATATATCTATGTAGGAAGCATATCTGTTTCTCAAAATAGACAATTCAAGGTCTTACATCATCTGACTCGTTCATGGCGAAGCCTTAAACAAGCTCAGGTCATATTTTGAGATGAAAGAAGAAATAATAAATAGATAAAAAAAAAAAAAAAAAAAAAAAAAAAATAATAATAAAGCATCTATTTGGGGAGGAAATGGATTGTAATAATTTTTAACCAATTTCATGACTTTAATTTACACTTTTTTATGTTTCAATTTTCTACGTTAAAAATCAGATCAAATGTGTCTATGAATAATTCTTTTTTAATTATCTATGATTACTCTCTTAATTGTCTACATTTCTTATACAGATAATTGACAAAATGTTCATAGTGGGGAATGAAACAATGTTTCATAAGTGTATTACAAGTTTAAAATTTTTTTATGAGACAACCTTAAATAAATATAAGTAAAAAAAATTAATGTAACTACTGACTAAAAGGCATACGAATTTTTTTTTTAAAATTTAAAATAAAACATATAATTTATAAAAACTTGAAACGCTTAGCTAAGATATCTAGTAACTGCCGATAAATTAGGAGACTCATGACTGTGCATTTATGTATGAGATCAAAAGAAGGATTAACGCATCAAGCTTTTATAAATTATATATTATTTTACATTAAAAAATTTATTTGTATGCTTTTTAGTCCATCTTTAAAGTAAAAGCTTGATTTAAAAACGTTATTTTACTTAAATTTAAATTTTTTTTGTTGAAATTAAAAACTAAAAAGCAATTGCGTCAGCTATAATTGTGCGCAACATTTCAACTCAATTGGACGTTGTTAAATACAAGGCCTGTCTCCAAGGTCCACTGCTCAGTTCATCACCACTTGAGCTTTCAACAGTACTGTATTTGTCATCGGAGTTATACGTGTATGCAAAATATCAGCTCGATCGGATGAAAGACAGTACAATCGAATCTCATAGATATAGATAAAACGGCTTTGGCAACATGATAATTGAAAACATAAATATAATCAAAATAAAAGAATTAAAATAAGCAATATTTATTCTAGCTTCGTAATTCACATTAAAGCAACTCTCAGTTGGTAAAAGCTTATTTTATATGTTTGTAATTCCTTATTTTACTCACATCATACAACGCTCATAAAACGTCATGACATTTATTTACATCACATAAAATAAAGCTTTATATTTCACCTTCGCATTGTAGTTGTAAAATTCATTCTGTAAGTTTTTCTTCATTTATTTTTCTGTACTCGTAGCATATGTTTACAAACGGCAGGACGTTAAAAAAAAAGCAATCGGCATCTGGAGAGATTCCACTGATTCGTCATAATTTTCATTTGAATTCGCTTTCGATTGTAATGCGAAATAAAAAAAAAAAAAAAAAAAAAAAAATACCCGATTGCAACTTGGACATTTAAACATTCAGTGATATATCGTGACCATGATACGCACGAGACGGAATACAATGCCCACGAGCAAGAAAGCAATTACTGCACTCTTACACGTGATGCATTGTTTCAGAGATAGTTCGGGGTAAAACCCATTTCAATTGCGCCTGTTTACATAAAACACTTAACTTTGAAGATGCACCAACGTTGAGGCTCCCGTCTACCCGCCATTTTGATTTCGTAATATTAATCATATGGAATTTCGACTTTAATTCTCACATCCTTACTTTTTGATCTTTTTCAATGCAATAAAGTGCATCAGAAACAGCAAAAAATAATGAATGCTTTTGTGGAATTACTTTTTTTCCTTCTGATTTTCGAAAATATTTTTACCCATATTTAAATTATTCGTTTGTGAGTTTTTCCGGTCTTTAAAGAATATTTAAAAATATTTTTAAAAATCGGTGAGAAAAAAATAATTTCACAGAAGCATTTCATTATTTTTTGCTCTTTAGGATGCACTTTATTGCATTCAAATAGTCAAGATTTGAGGAGGAAAGTAGAAAGTCCATGGAATTAACAATACGTTCACGAAATCAAAATGGCAGGTAGACGGGAGCCTTAACAGTGTTGATAGTTTGATTTTATAAAAGAATATTATTTCTAACTTATTTACATCACAAGTGTTTTAATTTGATTAATTAAATTAAATCTGAAATTTATCACACTTTTGATAAATACTTATTTATAAGTATTTCATATTTAATTATACTACATTTAATAAATCTGATAATGAAATTGTAGTAATGATACATTTATGACAAATATATTTTTCTCAGTTTTCATATAATTATTACTTTCGGATATTACTTGATATTGAGTTCTAATTTAATTCAGTAAATGGAAATCTCAACAAGTGTTTTATTTTACATCAACAGATTTCAACATAAAGTGCATTTCAGCATAAAGAGCATTGAAAACTTATTTAGAGATCATTTTCGTTTGGAATTTGCTAAATTTAGAGCCAATACAATGCTTATTATAACTCAATATTTATTAGTAAATTTTAATACTATCGTTAACATTTTAACAAAAGTTTGTATATTTATTTTTCAGCTATTATAATAGAAAAAAAAAAAGAAATATCATTTATACAAATAAATTAAGAACAAGTTTAGAAACTTCTGACCAGAGAGAGGAAAAAACTATTCTTTTTCTTCTTTTTTCCCTTTTTCTTCTTTTTTAAATAATTTTTCTTTGAACTGTTCTTTTGAAAACTAATTGTCTAGAACAGGGGTCGATTTTGAATAATTAGGGTCGATCCGATTTAGAGGGTCGATGTATGAATACCAATGCTATTCAATCGCAAATTTATTGACAGTAACGCAGTATATCAACTTTTTGTTTGAAATGTCATTAGTAATTTCTTATTCCTACATATTTTTTTTAACTATTTATCTTTTTTTACCGTTTGAAGTATGCGTGTTTCGTGAAGGGTTCTCATTCTCAGATTCTTGCTCCGTTTTACTGCAAGATGGCCCGAATTAGAGCATAACCTATTAAATCGCGACTGTTTGATAAGCTTTGGGAAGAAAATCATGAACTATCAAACCAATTATTATTACACACCAAAATACGACAGTTGTCAAGAGGTGCATGCTCACAAAAACTGATTGAATTGTTTAAACAGTTACAGAATTTTTCCTGAAATTAATCCAGCCTTAAGTGATGAATTGCCAAAAACATATAATTTTTTTTTCTTATTTGACAGATGTATTTACAAAGTTCAATGATATTCAAACACATCACCAAGGAAAAGATATTACATAAGGTTCAAGCACGAACAATTATTTTAAGCTTTCAAGTTAAATTAAACTTGTTTAATTCTTCATTGTTACGCGAAGATTTTTCAATACTTTTGAAATTTACGACCATTTGATATAACCAACGTAGAATTGGAAATACATACAAATCATATTCAAAATTAAGCACTGATTTTAAATTTCACTTAGGAAACATCAAAAATATAGGTATCTCAGAATGGACTATCACGCCACTTTCTGCTTAAGTTGAAAATAAAGACAGTCATTTATTTGCAAGACGAAGTCATTGAATTATTAGTTGACTTTGAAGCAAAGATGTTTTTTAATAATTTAAATGTAAATATTGTACGAATATAAATATTACGCAAAAATATCCAAAATTTATAATACGGCATTTCTCTTTTTAATTGCATAAATGAATGGTTGAATTTAGCTTCAGTCATGTTAATTCTATTTTAACAAAGAAGAGAAATAAATGGAATGTGGAGTTCCAAGGCGAAATAAGACTGAAATTAACAAATTTCGAACCAAATATTACTAATCTAGACAAGAGTTACCAAGCACATCATTCTCATTAATTTATCTAAAAATTTGATTTTGTCAAAATCAAAAGGAAAAAAAAACTTATCTATTTCGTAAATGATTTAATTTATTTAAGAAACAGGCGAGGTTATATATATATATATATATATATATATATATATATATATATATATATATATATATATATATATATATATATATATATATATAATTTTTGTGGAGGGGGTCGATAAGAGAATTATAAAATTTTTGGAGGTCAATGATCAAAAAAGTTTGGCGACCCCTGGTCTAGTGGGTAACGAAATGGTTTCTACCGCTTGAGATGAACAGTAAAAGCAGGGGCTTACGAAGAAATTGAGAACAGAGTATTCCCCCCCTTTCCCCCCTTCAAAATAACAGGTTGTTGTTTTGCTCCCTATTACTGTCTCTTACCATAAGGCATACTAAAATTGCTAGGACTTTTTTTTTCAAAAAACCCCCCAGATTTATAAAAAACAATTGATAAGAAGTTTATAAATTTAAAATCTCCACATTTATTGTTTTTGAGGGTGTTAACAACTACATTTATTTAAAAAAAAAATTCTAACTATAGAAAATAGTAACTGATTTCGTAAGTTCTAAAACTTTTGAAGCATATTAAATCAACAATAACTTTTTATTATGAACTGAATGAACAATAACTGAAATTATTCTTAATATTGCTATCGAGAAATATTCATAATTTAGATTCTATATAATACCTACATTACAAATAATCGGTCAAAACCGATTTTTTTTCCATAGCGGAAATAAGATGCAAATGAAAAAATTTATTCCTAGAAAAATCGTTGCAAGATGTTTTTTTATCTGCTTCACACATATTCCTGGCAAAATTATAATGGCAGGAAAGGAAATAAATGACAAAATTTTTTTAATTGATAATTGCGAGCAATTTCTTACAAAGATATATTTTAATTACGTTTCCTTAAAAAAATCTTACATCCTACTTTCAATCAACGCAAGTAGCGCGCATCACTGATTATGTATACGAAAATATTTTCCTTTATTAAAAATTCAACAGATGAAATACATTTATTCTGTAATAAATAAAATTTTTGTAATCATGATCCTCAAAACAACTCACAAAAACCAGTGTCCGTTTCATCTTTGTTGTCACTGAAAATAAAAGCAAAGCTAATTTGAGATTATGATTTTGATGGAAGAGCCGTTTATACAAGAGTATAAGCAGGAAATGTAACTACAAAATGGAAAGCCAACGAACTTTTGACGAACACAAATTTATTCATAACAAGCTTTAGAAGTTTGAAATAAGAATGAATACAAACAGTGAGCCGCGACGAAAATTATTCTAAAGAGAATATTCGAAACAACACATCAATATTTCGATAAATACTAAGTCACATTGTTGAAACACAAGTGAAAATTCGAGATTGTCTGAAGTTTGTAAGAAGGAAAGGCCAGTGTAATCAAAATTTTAAACCGAGTTAAAATTTATCTTGAGATAAAAAAAATTTCCCCAATAGGAAGTCTCTAAAATCCAGATATTTTCAAAATTTATTTCTTATTAAATTCTGATTGATCATCTGATTTACCTTATAAAAACATTTCTGAAGAAAGTAACAATAGGCTTGTTATATTTTAGCAAAAATTCCTTCACACAAATTCTGAATGTTATGGGAGAGACCGTATCAAAAAGTAATAAATGAAAATGTTTAAGAATTTCCATGAACTTCACCATATTAAATGTATTATTCTAGTGTCAGTGCTATTTATTTTATTTACACTCTTCTCTAATTTTAACAAGCAAACAAATAGTTTACTACCAAAACAAAAAATTGTATTTTCATTTTAAGTTAAATTTTTTTTGTCATGGCGTTTGGCAATAATTATTTATATTTTCAAAAGTATTTACAGAACACATGTATGAAAATCATGACGGAAAATTTCCTTGTGTCGTTGGAAGACTTAAAGCTTTTATTACAATAACAAAACCCCGTGCAACATAATTTTTTTCACTTTCGAATGACTGTGCCTTTGAATGAGTTATTTTACGAATTTTATTTTTAAAAAGATGATATAAGATTAAAATGCCAGTTGAGTTGCTATATATTTAACTTCTGAAACTCCAAGTATGAATATTCAATTCCAGATACAATTTTCTATTTTATCCACAATGGGGAAAAAATCAATGCATCAAAACTATTCTATCGGAACGATTAAAATTACGGATCTCATTACGTCATTTGATGACATCATTTTTTCCCCGCATCGGCAGCATAATTCAGAATTTCTGTATCAGTGAATTTATTCAACAATTTACAAGTTTTCAAAATAAATAATCAAGTAAAAAGTTTATACTAAGGAATTTATTTAAAGAGTATTTTTTAACACAATAGCGATTAAAGGCAAATTTTAAGATATTGAATGCATGTGTTCGAATTCAGCCATTTTGAAAATGGCATGTAAAATATTATTTTTTTTTAACAGTGAATGCGTGTCTTGGTATTCGAATAAAGCCTTGCGTTTTAGCATTGCTATCTTATAAAAGAAAAACTATGTTCTTAATGGAGGCAAATAAGTATAAATTTCGTTAACTACGTGTCTTACGTCAATCATCAAACGCTTAACACATTAACTGCGCATTTTACGATACGTTGAATAAATTATTCCAACTTCGAAGTTGTGATGCTTATTTTCTCTTATTCTGTACTAGGATCCTTTTACTTGAAAATTGTAAAGTAATCGAATTCTAGCTTCCACCCTTTTATCTATAATATCCTTTATTAGCAAGTAAAATGAAACAGAGAAAAATACCGCTCGAAAACAGTAAAAAAAAAAAACATTTTGGAAATGTTCGAATATTGAGGTAAATGTTAGAGTGCTTGTTTCGAAAAATCAGTCATTATTTTAAATGACTAGTTCTACAAATAAATCTTTCGAAGTTAGGATTTTGTGCGCATGTGTGAGGAAAATATTATTCATTTTTCAATAAACTTTATTTCTTCGAATTCTAAATATACTTTTAACAAGACTTCTTTCAATTTTCTTTTTCTTAAATTATTGAAGCTATTAATGCTAACTAGTAGAAAATAACTCCAAAAAGGGTGTAGTTCAAATGATCATTAAAATAAATACGTCTGTAAATGGGCTATTGGTGAATCTTTACTCAACTAACATCTAGGATTTCTTTCTGACTTTATTTTCAAGTTTCCAGCTCCTTTCCAACCAAATGAAACAGGGTTATCCAAACTAGGTAAACTTTAGAAATGCAGTGAATAGATATTATCAAGTAATATAAAAGTGACACAGAAAGACTACAGATAGGTAGAAAGAGTTCGATAATAGAAAAATTGTAGTAGCAGAAGGCAAAAGTATACAGGCTTTGAAGCTTTGAAAAGTGCGCGGGAGTTCATTCTGTGTATTCCTTGATCTACAGAAGGGTGGCCAGCTATACAGGTTTTGGAAACCAGAAAGGGATATTTGAAAGAGCCATTTATTCAATGTTGTCAGATGGAAATTGTATAATTTTCCCAATATAATTTGTATAATTTTGCACTTCATTTCTAACCAAAATGATACTATTTTGGAATTTTTCCCCAAAAGGCAGTTTTTTTCAAACACGTTATTATTGCCATAGTAAACGAACATAATAACAAGTTGCGGTAGAACAACAATATTTTCATTCCTGCCCTCCCCCCAGCCCGAAAAATGATGACATTTTTTCATAAACTGTAACAAACAAAAAGCTTTTTCGATCACGAAATCACGTTTTTTTATTGAATGTTTGAGAATGTCCAAACTTCCACACCACGTCAATGGCAGGACTTGCAGCTTCGATATATTTCGCGAACATTAACCCAGGTTGGGTCTTTAAGGTCAATAGGTCTCGAGCCCACAACTTGATGATACAATGCCGACCTCGAACTCCTGACCATGTAAACATAATTTCCTTTAATTTATTGCAAAATGTTTTTGATTCCTCTAACGGGGATTGGGTGGATAAATCGCTTTTCGCGACTCGAGAAGGGAAAGTAGTAGTAGTTTTTAATGGGAAAATTTCGATTGGCGTTGAAGGAGCCAAAATTAAAAAGGTTAAGAAAACCGCACACGCAATTCGGGCCGCCGGAATAAATACGTAGTATTTTGGGTTAGACAGGCCTGTTTTAGAGGAAACATTAAAATATTAATATCATTTTCAAATTAATTAAAAAGAGAAGTAAAGCAAAACACGAGTACTTTCGGACATTGATCAGTTTAAGTTTACTCATAACTATGTAAAAATAAATGAAATAAATTAATCACTTTTGAATATTGAGTACAAATATTTTACCATATTTGGTAAAAAATATTTTAATTGCATAGGAGCTTCACCGCTCGCCTACGAGTGCCACAGGTTGTTCGTTAGCCCTGCTATGGCCACTCCTGATCTACAGGGATTAGTATCCGACACTGTCAAAGTTTTATTACCTGTGTTCATTTTGTCCTAAATATTTGTGAATTAAACCTGATTTGCCATTATCCTTCGTGTGCGACTGATTTCACACGTAGACCCACACGAGACTGGGATTGTTTATAAAAAATTTCCACATGATCTTAAATTAGTGGAGGTCAGTCCAATACTTCACTACTAACCTAATAAATATGGCAAACATTCTATTTTAGTGAAACATTGAATAGTGAGACATTGAATTGCATAAAAACAATCTATGCACGGGCATATAATAATTTTATTGAACAATTGTAAATCATAACTTTTTTCACTTTTACCAACTCTTCAAGTACCATAAATATTTCAAAAATTAAAACCTTTGTACCTTAGCATCGAGTTCTCTTATTTAAATATGAATTTTTGTTTTATCGTTTTATGTTAGAATAATTCCTTTTTGGACAAGAAAATCCCTTTTATCTGAAACTAATCAGCTGCTGACGAAGCAAATGTTTCTTGAAGTAGAAAAACAAATGTTTCTTGAAACAGCTGCTCCTTTAAGAGTGGCAGTTGTGATTGTGCAATGCGTACAAAACATCGAATTAAAGGATAACAATGTCAACAAGTGCATCCTTTTCGTATGACATTATGTGGTAATAGTTCTAGAATAATTGTAAGTATACACATCATTCATTGTACATCTAATACTGTTTTGAAATAGCAATATATTTCATAAGTGTACAACGTTACAATTTTACTTATAACGATACAAATAGCATACAAAGACTTCAAAAAATAAATATGTTTAATTATTAAAACAAAAATGGCATAAAAAGGAATATTTATCTTCGTAATTTCGCCGAAATTCAAATTATCAAAACATACCTACAAAGCACTTCTGTGGAAATAAAAATTTCTTCATAGAATAACGAGATTTTATCATTAACAACTGAATTAAAGAATATTTAATTAACATTTAAGCGAACACAAAGTCGGAAGAGTGAAGTTAGTGTTGCATTATTTATTACGATACATCAGAGACAGAACAACTTTAAGTTCTCTTTCGGAGTATATTTTAACTAGATTTGCTGACGAGGAAGGTCATCTCAATTTTAAGAAGACCATAATTTTTATGAAGAAAGTAAATCACGTAGAATTCTGGTATGTTGATTTACTTGACCTTTTACATTTTAATTTTAAAACGCTAAATAAAATTTTTTTTAATCATCCTTTGAGAAATAGTGAGAATTTATATATATACATTACACGATATTGAAAATGCAACACCCAGATGGAGTGGCCAGAAAGTGATGAAACTCGGCAAACAGAGAGAGACAGCAATAAGCGATTTTTATTTCGAAATGATATGCATAATACAGAGCAGTGTCGGCTCAGTAGGTTGTAAGACCACTGTGGATGGCGAAACACAAAGCAACACGTCTAGGTACAGAGTCAATGAGAGTATGGATGACATCCAGAGGAATGGCTCTCCATTCCCTGTCAATCATTTGCCACAGTTCGTCTTCTGCACGTGGCAGTGGCAGGGTCTGAATAGGGTGTCCAATCACATCCCAAATGCGTACAATTGTAGAGAGATCAGGAGAGAACGGTGTCCAGGGAAGCATTTACACACTTTGCAGAGCACGTTGGCTGATTTGCGCAGTGCGCGGTTGATTGTTATTCTGCTGATAAAGGGCATTGGCAATCTCTGAAGGTAGGGGATTATCATTGGCCATGGAACATCATCCATGTATTGTTGCACCGTCATAGTGCCCTGAATACGAACTAGAGGTGACTTGGAACCGCGCGCAATTGCGCTCTAAACCATAATGCTACGTGTCATTTGGAAACGATTCCGTTTACACGATAGGCATCCTGCGGTTGAGATGGCGGATCTATTTGACGCAAGAGCTTTAGCCGTTCCTTTCATATCACTGATTCTTGATTTATAAGAACGATATTTAAGACACACTGAGGCAAGTTTACGATGGAAGTATATTCGACCAGAAGTTTTGGCTGAGATGCGCTGACATCTGATTCTACGTCACTCTTTCGAAGGACGGCTGGTTTTAATGGATCTGTAGACATGTGCCTTATGCTGTTCCTTAAACAACTAAGCCAGAAAGGAATACCCCGCAGACAGTTATTAAGCGGGTTTTTTTTTTTAATTTTCTTTCCATTGTTTGTTGCGATTTTTAAGAGAGGGCCGCTGCAAATTAATAGCGAATTATTTTAAAGGCGAAGACGCACACTGGAACATAGAGGATAGAAAAATATACTTTAGCTTTCATTACCCATATGTTTCGGTTTGAAATGTAACGAAAAATGGTGACAAACCTTTTACTCTCAACCCTCAATATGTCTGGCTACTGTTAGCGATGAGTTGGTGTACCAGGCACAATTCTCTTGCGGATGAAAGGTACGATATTTTTCCTCTGTAAAGAGAAGATGACCTTCCGAAGCGCTGACCTTGAGGAGAGAAGGTGTTACACAAACAACTATAATCTTAGAGGAATGGACCGTTTTGTTTTGAAAGTCTTGTTTTCCTGTTTTATGCTTCATTACAATTATTTAAGATGAGAAAACACTTCACTAATGATATCTTTGCATTTGATATTAACGAATGAATGGGTGTGTAACTGAATAAATGAAATCATGAGGTCTTTAGGTCAATGCATAAGATGAAACAATGATGTAATACTGAGCAAAAATATCGTAAAGTGGTATTATGCATTTGACAATATTTTGATTTTTCGCTCAGTTTATATTGAAGCTTTAACACGTGGTTTAGTAACCATGGTCTCGGACTACTGCGTGTTAACTAGATTAGACTACATTCGCATTCTTACAAAACAGTTAAGCCAACAATGCCAAATAGAAAGAGAACATACACGGAAATCACACTCGCCAATGTTTTCTCTTAGCACCACCTTAACATGCTGGGAAAAGTTCAAAGTTCATTGTAAAACTCAAATCACTTCTGCAACTATAGATCAGATAGACACTGAAATATGGACGTACTTGAACCCACACGTGCCGAATTATGAATGGACTCTTCGATAAATCAGAGCGATTTGATTACTGAGAGGTCACTGGGGGCACTTTTAAGGTCCACTAAAGGCAGTGCAACAACAAAAATTCCAACACATTCCTAGTGAAGGTCAAGGATTCGTTTGGAGGTCATCCAAACCATTTTTTAAGGTTCCCAATACAGTCACTGTTACAAAATTCAAACAAATTAAAGTACGAAATTCCAGCAAAATCATGTCGCATCTTATATCTGATTGCTTTCACAAGTCTTCTTTCATTATATAAGAATGTTATCAGTTATAAATATGGTGTAGAGAAATATTTCTGCGCTAAAAAAGTTACCAAAAAAGAAAGAAACTGTGCGAAGTTGTAACCTATTTTTGTGACCTAAAAGCTAACTTTTTTGCTTATTTAATTACAATAACTTATTTTTTGTAGCATGAAAAGATCAGATTCATTACTTATTAATGTTCACAAACAAGATTGGTCAAGATAGAATCTATATTGAGGGGGCAACTACTCATCATTAATCTTATATCAAGGGGAAAAAAACCTTAAGGTCCTTATTAAGATAACCGATTATGGAAAACTTATGCGTCATGGGAAACATAAAATTGTGTCATTCATTTATTTTCTCATGTCCAATTATCAGTTGAACCCATTAATTTTTTTTCATGATTTAAACTCTAGTGAAATAATAATTCGTTGTAATAAAACTGCTCTGAAAGCTGTTGTAAAAATCTCTTCAACAAAGACAACAGAAATTTAAAAAAAAATTAATGATACACCCAACGGGATATCCCTTTTGGCTTAGTAATTAAAAGCACTGCACAGTACGGACGAGTTTTCTCACAACCGATAGATCAAGGCTTCGAATCTCCCTTCCTAACAAGTTCAACAGACCTCCCCCAAGACCCCCTTCAAAAGTGGCGGGGTGAAAACATTACCTACGCCGAAGTGGTAACCCTGTATCTGAACCTAGATGACAATACAGCTTAGAACTACTGGTTGCATGCCCCCGACGCAAAAAAAAAAACATGCATCTGTTTGTCTTACTAAAACACCTCCTCATAAATCATAACTAGTAATATACATACATAACTTTTTTCAATACGAAGTTTTGCGTTGAGGCAAAATATGAAAATCTTGATTTTGAGAAAAAGCTGAAAATACAATTCAACCCAGAAACTTACCGAATTAAATAAACATTTAACCTTAAAAGATCCCCTGATTTGTGAAGTTCACTATCTATATTGCTTAAATAAGTTATCTTTTTCTTCCTGATGGCCTTTAAAATTTTCCTAGGCTTACATTTAGCAGGTGTTGCATAACGTTTTAATTCCCTAATTCGATTGTAATCCAACTTTTTGTATCCATTTACAGTGAAGTTGCCCGGATTTTCAATGTTCAACTCATTTAAGACTTTTAAGCAGCCTTGATGTCCTTCGTTAAATTGTATAATTGCATCATATGCAACCAATTTCACAGTTTTCAAACAAACAAAAACTTCCTTTAGTACTCTTAAAGACAACAAATGACGACAAATGGAAACTATCCAAAAGACACTCGATACAACAGGATTGGGATGCATATCAATTGTAGAAATGACCGGAAAAACAATCTTCTTTTAAATATAGACCTGAATGTTCCTCTTCGCATCATGATGATGATACTGAAGAAGTATGCAGCGATTCACTTCAATAATGACGATTGAAATTAAAATGTCTTAATAGCTAACTCGTGGGGGAATCCCTTTTGGCTTAGATGTTAAGAACATTGCTAAGACAGAACGAAATTTCCCCCTACTGACAGATCAGAGGGCTAAAATCTTTCTTGTCACTCAAAGTCCAGCAATGTCCCCCGCCACGGGATAGAAAGCTCATCCCCCCAAAGTGGCGAACCATCCGCCGAAAAGTTTTAGTAAAATATATTTGTTATGTGAGAAGTACTAAGAATCGTCATAACAAGCGTGCTAAGAACCATTTTAGCAGCTTTATACAAAAAGTTTCGCCGAAATCAATGAATAAAGTAGGACAGAACACGATATCACTAATGTTATATACCAGTTGCCAGAATGAAGGTATTTTAAAGAAGGTACTGATGCAAAACCTTTTAAATTCTCGTCTACGAACCATTTTGATTTCGTGAACCCAATGAATGTTAATCCCACGAATTTCTACTTTCCTCCTCAAACTCAGATTACTGCACTTATTTGAATGCAATACAGTACATTCGAAAGAATAAATAATAATGGATGAAGGTTTTTGCAGACAGAATTACATTTTCCCTCTACATTTGAAGAAGAAAGTAAAAATTTCATGTAGTTAACAATACATTCACGAAATCAAAATGGCTGCCAGATAGGAGCCTTGACAACAGATATATTGAAACGAGCTCTGCTCTGAGAAGAATTTAATGTAGAAACGACATAATTACAAGCAATGATGTCTTTAAATAAGGCGAATCAAGTTAGTTCAAGTTTCAGAAATAATGATTATATCCATCACATGTGTTACAATGTTGTTTAATTTAAATAATTCGAGATAAAAACCAACATTTTTAAAAACAACGTTTTTATATGGTGGCAAAGTTTATTAAAAAGAATTATTGAAATATTAGTTGAAACTGGTCGCAAATATCTAAATATTGCATTGTTAGGCAAGTAAGAACGGTTCCCAAAATTTCAGAGCTCTAACTTGATGGGAAGGTGGTTAAATTAATGAAAGAAAATTTGATGACACACTGATACGCACACAGATAGACACACGCCAAGTGAAATACATAAAAACGTAAAAACTAACAAAAATTAATTAATTCATCCGGTAAATTAATGGTTGGAATGCAGTTTAACCCAACCACCCTTGGCGACAAGAATTATTTGGCAGTATTTTGCCAAATGTGGCTACCCTGTTCCGTTTCACGGATTTAACGCTCAGCCAAAAAAAAAAAACCGCCAAGTTTGGTGCCAATTTTTGAAATCGCGCCAAGTGTTTGGGCTAAACTGCATTATTAAAGAAAATATTAGTTAAAACTTGTCGCAAATGTCTAAATATTGATTGTTAGGCGAGTACGAACGATTCCCAAAATTTCAAAGCTCTAGCTTGATGGGAAGTTGGTTAAATTAATGATCGAAAATTTGATGACACACACACCAAGCGAAATTCAGAAAAACGTTTTTTAAAAAAATTGAAGCTAAATTCACTTCGAAAAGTTCATTTGTAAGGTTTTCAGAGTAGAAATTAATTTTGAGAAATATTTTTCTGTAATGAATGAATATAGATGAATGAATGGCCTTATAGATGGTGGAATAATTTTTAAGAAAGATACAAGAAAGTTCTCTCTCTTATTATAAAGTGTATTGCGAAGCAAGGCGACAACGCCGAAAATTGTATGAATAATGAATTTGAATTATTCTGAATTTGTAAATTTTACAAAGGTATATTAACTTTTCAATTTTTAAAAAGCCTGAATACTCTTAGTTTCTGGACAACCCTCTTAGCATGAAACACGCAATACAGAAATGCATATTTCAACTTGTCCCTTTTTCCTAATTCATACAGAATAATATAATGTTCCTAGAAGATTCATAGCAGCCCTTCTGTTATTCGTGATAGCCGCATCAAAGGAATTAAATGCTCTTATCATATTTTGGTTAAGTCAGCTGCTGCTAATTCCTTTTTTTTTTTTTTTTTTTTTTGCACACCTTTTTTGTAATCCCTAAAAGTAACGATGAACTGAATAAATAGTACAATAATATTTTTGGAGGAAACAATCAGATTACGCATCATCAAACTGCAAGTCCCACAATGGTCATACAAAGATTATTTCACTTAAATGAATCAAGAGTCGTGGATTTGTGTCCTGAAGCCACTAAAGACTTATCGTGAAGCAGGGCCGAGGCACATTAAATATGTCGAAGCTCCAAGTCGTCTCATTGGCATGGAAAGGATTGGTGAGGAGATGCCAGCTTAACTCGACCGAGGTGCAAAATAGATAGAGTCCGTGTTGCTTCTTAGGGGGACGTTAATATATAACATATAAACCAAAAATCTAAATGAATCTAAGAAATCCTGGTACACCACCGATATTGCGAAACAAAATTATCCAATAATTACAACAGCTTTCGAAGCAGTGCAGTTTTCTGGTTGATTGACTGGTCATTATTATTATCACACTCAGAAGCAACTCGAGGGCTACTAGCGAAATACCTCAAAATTTTGCACCTTAGTCAAGTGACGAGGACGACACCTGAGTTTGGCACTTCTCTCTCCAAACTTCTAAGCGGAGGATAGAACTCCGATAGATTTCATGCGCATCAGCCCCACTGCACGGCGGTTCTTTGGTGGCATCAGAACTCGAACCCAGATTTATCGGGTGTCAGACCCTCTACATGACGGATCTTTAAAGGAATATGGACTTGAACAAGAGACTCCACCGAAACATCACTGCCAAGACCACTCATTAACATAGATCACATTTTAAAATAAATATTGCATTAAATATTTTCAAAATAATAATCTTCAGATATATCTGAAGTTCTTTCAACGTAACCAATAGTTAATTTCAATGTTAATAATGGTCGAAGACAGTATTTATAATTTACATGTCATTTTTTAGCGTATTTCTTAATAATTTGTTTTGATTTGTGTATGAGATCTTAATGCGTTCATAACTATTTCCAATAGAAAATTTTTAACGCAAATTTTGAATTTCATATAAAAATGTGGTTAAATCCAAGCGCAATTACATTAAAAAAGGATATTAAGTTCATTATACGTGAACTATTATCACGTTCTCTCTGCTTGTACGAAAAAAAAATATATATTATTGTAATCTTTCCCATGTTCGCCTTTTATAATCCCAACAAGTCCTCCTTTTTATGAGTCTTTAACACCAAAACAATAATTATTGTCATTATGGATGCTAAAACTTAACTATTAGCGTTGAGAAGGAAAGATTTTGGATTCTAACACAAATTATATCTGCAATTGCCTCATATCCAGACATCGAAAGCTAAATTTTTTGCAATCCTCCAGAGGGCTTCACCTAAAATGTTTTATTCCCAAAAAAGATAAGTTCCCCTTTTTCTCTAGATTCCAAAGTAATACTATTAATGCTTTTCGTTATTTAAACATATTGTTTTTTAAATTTTAAGAATTGTTAATATTTATTTTTGGCCCTTCTTAATTCTTAAATCAATTCTGAATAATTGCGCAGTTTTTTAATGTTCATTATTCCATAACGTGATTAGGTCTCATTGAGAGACTACACACTGTAGAACTTTGTACCTTTTGCGTCTTGTATAAAATATTATTATTCTTTATTCGTGAAATTTACTGAAAACTAGTCTAATAGATTAAGAGAAACCAGATTACGAATTGTATTTCTGACAGGGACTCTATTGTGATTTTCCCTTCAACTAACACTTTATGTTGTTTGAATTCAAAATTCCTACCAATAAATGAAACGTGACTTATGTAGATTAGATTGGAATTATTGAAGTGTAATGAATAGAATTGAGGAGAGTCATATATAAGCAACGAAGAATTTAAATAAAGATGGATATCTTAGTGCATAATAAAGATAATGAAGTGAAGTTAACAAGTGAAACATCGGTAGCAAACTAGCGTTGAATAAGGAATCTTTGAAGTGAATCCAGATAGGAGCGACGCAAGGTTCATAACACAAACGCTCAATTGTACACCTAACGCTTTGAACCCTATAGGATTGGTAAGAAGAAATATCTTCAATTTATTTAAACATTAGATCAGACGCATGTAGAAAATACTACTACAGATAAAGTAGGTTAAACAACAACATTGAATATTCGTTAATCTGAACAGAAGAATTTGGTTATTATTACTATGAGAATTTTTATTTTCTTTGGATAATTATTAAATATCTATATAATATTTATAATGGAAAGTAAAGAAAATAATAAAGAGGCGTTACAAGCCTCGATTTTGCATTTCATTATCTTTTCGCAGAGACTCCCCGATACCAATAATCAGATTCAACCAGCAGATCTATCTTCTTGAAATAATTTTCAAGGCTTTTTACTGATTTTAAGATCCATAATACTTTCTCAACAAACATTTATGCACAATTAGCTTATCAGCAAAACATCCCAAACACCTTGCGTTCAAGTATTCCAGTATACTGGATACAGAACTAGTTATTGTCAATGCACGTGACATTTCTGGAATATGATAATGTCTATTTTCCTTGTCCAGAGATAGGGCTAAGCTGCGAGACTACTTAGAAACATAGGTACCTTCTATTATCTTAATCATTTGGAATGTATAATCACATGGTTCCGTTCCAGCGACCTTGGAGAAAGTGATAACACTTTGCAAGTTCAATGGCTGATATTTGGCTGCCTTATTGTAACAATGTGATAAAAAAGATTACTTTTTAATTGTTCTATACAAAATGCCCGAAGTGATATTTTTCCATCAGTCTCAAGGTAGTCTGATATAAGAAGTAAGTATTCCGATAAAGTTTCGCTTTATCAATGCGAGTTTCTCGCATATAACTTTGCTTTCAATCATCGATGAATCAGTTGTAACTCGTACTTTGATATTTTTCGCGGAAGATTCAGGTAAATAACCAAATGAGTGTTGGCAGAGTGAATATGATTAACTGATAGTAGCTAATCAAATGTACTTTTTTGGCGTGGTGTGAATGTGGAGAGTAGGGTGCCAGTTCAGATTTCATCATTTTATCGGGGTTCAAAATTACGATGAGTATTGGTTATATTCAGCGCACTTTTCAGTAGGGCAGAAATATGCATCCTGAAAACATTCAATAGCCAGAACAAATAAAACACACTAGAGCACACACAAATATTTTATATATATATATATAGGCGGCGTAATTTCGAGTTCATATATATTTATTTTTAGTTCTTTATATTTAACCTTCTTATACCTTTTTGTAGTTCCTTCATTGTATATGTTTATTGATGGACTTGTAATACAAAATTACTCAAAAGTAACCAAAACATTTGGAGTTTTTACCATTTTGAATTACTGGGTTTTGGAAAGATCGAAAAAAATGAAGAAATAAAGTATAAGAATTTTTTAATGTTTTTTCTAATATGTGAAAATGATACAATATGTCCTTACTAAAATTCAGATAGTACATAACCTTCAACGAAGGAAACTACGTGATGCGAGCTATAAGTTCGTTTCCCGAATTAATTGCTCGAGATAAATCAATATCAACAAAAAACCAAATAGATAAAATTATAGACAAGTTAAAACAAACGGTTTTACGAATGTGGATTAAAATATATCTCTTAATTTACTCATGAATTCATTAAAAAAATTCCTATAAAAGTTTACAGAAGGAATATAATAATATTTATCGACGCGAATAAATAAAAAAAACCTAACCTAAAACCTAAATATAAGAGATAGAATTTTGAAAATATGTGATATTAGTAAACCAAATGAATATTACACTATTAAATAAAACTGTAATATACCTAAGATTTTTATATACTGTGACAAAAGAATATGAAAATAAACCGTATTCTGAACATAAATGAAGTAAACAAAATTCAAAAATTTTGTAATAAATTATAAGTAATACACATACATGAATAATTTTTCAGTTACAAAATATACAATTAAATACTTGGTCTGTTTGTCAGCATGTTTTAAAAGCATTATGGAAAGAGAAGATTTCAACAGAAAGTGAAATACTTTAGAGGTTGCAGTCTGAAAGCAATCTGTACGGAATTCTGGCATTTGCGTCAGTGGTTTCTGGTTTTCTGAGCAATACGAAAGTGAAAAATTATAAGGAATTAGTAAAAGGACTTCTACAATGTTAGGAGATGCTAGAATGTCGGATGTCATTCAAAATATACTTCCTGGTTTCCCATTCGGACTTTTCTCCCGAAAACCTAGAAGTTGTAAGTGAAGAATAAAGAGAAAAGATTATAACTATATATTCATGCTACATATGGAAGAAAAATACCTAAGAGAATGGGATACAAATTTGACCGGCGTTTTTTGTTGGTTTTCTTTTAAGAAATGACGAAATACAACAAAAGGAGAAAAAGTAAAATACTGTATGCGGAAATGTCTTCTAACATTCTATGTTTTGCTTTTATTAGTCACAGATAAATAGAATTTTACTAACATTTTCATTGTTATATTACTAAATTTAATAGCATCTTCGTCAAATTCTAAACCCTGCATGACTATAAATTATATAGAAATAAATACTTTTCTTGTAATAAAATTCGGAATTTAAATATTATTTGTTCAAAGCTCTTACATTTTGTAATTCAGTTTTCACTTTGTTTAAATCTCACTGAATATTATGTGATAAAACTTTACATAAACACATGTTTTACTTCATTTCTTTAATACCACTGTTTCGGGCAAAACTGATATTGCTGGCTCATGATTGGTCACGATCACAGAAAAGTGCTGGGTGTTACGCATTTTTAATGACTTTTCGCCCCCAATACAGTCAGTTTAATAAGAAATGGCGGAAATAATCCTTTCACCAGAAAAAAAAATTAAAATATGTTGCCTAGTGTAATTAAATAATCGTAAGCCGTTTGATTACATTATCCCTTGTATTTTCCAGATGAGAACATTCCAGAATATTTTTAAGTATCTTATTAATATTTTTTGTGTGATGGATGCGTATTATCATGTTGTACTTCTATTTTTGTTTCGATCCATAAATTAAGTTTCTCTTTCACAGCTAAAGCAATTGCAGATGTCTCGAAAGAATTGCGCGTAGTGAATTTTCGGAATCGGCAATATTTATTATCCACAGATAACAATTTGAGGCTAAAATTCGTAATTTAAAAGTAACTTAAAAAGTTTAATTCGTATCGCAATCTTTAGGTATAAGTTTGCGGCTACGACCACAGTGCCAACAATTAGGGGAGAATGTACAATGTAGTCAATTGTCATCCAACTCAACTCAAATGCATTCAAGTATGTCAGCTTACTGTATACATTCCTATTCATTATGCCAAGATCGTCCTCCCCCCCCCCCCCAATGATAAAACAGAATAAGGACTTATTCAGGTCACTGACTCTGAGATAGCTTAGGTAATTATCTCTCGCTTCGCTATCAATTTTATTCGTTTCCTAATTAAGATCGTACCAGTTACCCACTGCTTGAGATTTAGTAGAACTCATTTGTACTTGAAAGATCAAATAAACGGACGGGTGTACCTTGTTTAAAAGCGACACGGTACTAAATTCACAATTTCATTTTTATTTTTACTAGCAAGACTAAAATTTTTTATTGTATTATATGCCTCACTTGAATGAAAATATCTGTATTTAAATATTTTTTTTTAATTGAATCAGAACTTATTTTAAGATTTAATTTTTTTAAGAAATTATATATTTTAAAATTATTCACTTAATGATATCTTTATTCAATTTTGTTCTACAAGCTCACACAATATTCGACATACAATTTCATATGGTATTTTTCTTAGTATCAATATTTTTTTTTAATTTTATACATACTTTTATTCTGAATTCCTTAGAAAAATCATTAAAAAATTATTAATATCAGCTTTCGCAAATTTTCAGAAACTAACTACAAAACTTAAACCTGATTCAGTGCATGGAATTACTCAATAAAATTTTCAGAATACCCAAAAAAAGTTTCAAGCTCCTACTCATTATTTTAAGAAAAATCTTAGTATTTTGAAAGAAGAAGAATCATCAAAAAATGATCACGGAGAAAAAAACTGATTGATTGGTTTTTTCGTCACACTTAGAAGGAATAGGAGAGCTTTTGACGAAGGATCTCATCATTTTGGACCTCGGTTAAGTAACGAGGACGACACTGAGCTAGCACCTGCTTCTCCCACACCACGCCATGGGAAGAGTTGGGATCTCCAAAGATTTAGCGTGCATCTGCCCAGCTACACGGCGGGTCTCATGGAGAAAAAAAGCTGATTTAAAGTTTTCATTCTCTAAAAAACCTAACTTATAACATTAAATTACACACATAATATGTATATAAGTTATACTATGGTTTGTTTAATATGTAGCTCTCTAGAATTTTTCAAATAAATATGAAAATTAAATGCATTACCATCAAATAAGAATATAGTGTTCACAAAATTAGAAAAATATCAAAATTTACTGTTTTCAACTTTTTCAATTTGTAAAAAGTAACTGCATGTTTCTGATGTTAAATTTATCTTCAATTCTACTATGCATAGTGTTACATACATTATTCATTAAAAGTGCGTATGCTAATTCAAGCAAAAAGACAAATTATGAATTTAAAATAAATGGAAATTGTACATAAATGTTATATGAAATATTTCTTTCTAAAACACACATGCACACATTATATATAAAATACACACACTCATAAAATATTCTCAAATATATAATAAACTGTACATAAATCACACATGATGTTAAAAAAGTTTTCACTTCAATTTTACAAATGTGTTTCTCTGCATAGGGCAAATTTAAAAATTAGAAATATCTAGATTTATACATGACACCTTCTCTAAGTTTGCGAACTAATTTGATTTGTTCTTAATCAAATTATACAAAACTTTCTTCTTTTTTTTGTTGATATAATCCTCTAATCTTAACACTTAACCAAGTCCACAGTCGACGAACTGATTTTACTTCCAATGTACCCGATGATCCACTGTGATCTACATTGCACGAACTTTAGTGACTTTCATACCAGAAGTGAAAATCCGAAGAATTCCTTCCAAAATCACATTAAAAGACTTCACATTCCCAACAATATTTCGACTTATTTACGTGATTCCACAACATATCCAGTGAGGCAACTGAGGTATGAACACAGGCAACACCAATATAGGATGAATGGCCTCTAATCAGCCATGAACCCTCAAAAGATACAACTATATCTGTAATAATTTTTCTTTGCTTCTATATTCTTTTATGCCGACTGTTTTTCAATTGCTCTGAAAGTATATCTATGCACAGCATTTCTTTGTATGTATTGCAAGCTCAGCTAGATATTGATACAATAAGCAATACATATTCAGGATTTCTCAAGGGTTTAATAACTTATACAAAACTTATGATAACTAGCCCAACTTGCATGCTAATATCAAATGAATGAGTATATGAACCAGAACGCTACGCTATTTTTTGAAGTATTTGCCGAAATAATTTATAGCATTTCCGCATTCGTTACAAAAATTTTTCACTTCATGAGAAATGCCAAATTGTCTTCAAACGCAACAGTTATTTCAGAGATTTTGCAAGTTATACAAGTCTTTTTTTTTTTTTTTGAGTAATTCTTTCAAAATTATTATATATATTGGGAAAACTCAGGTGTCATTTCACTATTTTCCCCATTATTAAAGATATTTCACAGCGTTGACCATCTTTTATTAACTTCAGGGATTATCAAATCTAGTTTGGTTTCAATTCTTCATTCGAATCATTACACCTTCTTTTCTTTGTCTTAGCTTTTGCAGGAACGCAATTTCTTTAATGTCTCTGCATTATTAAGTACAAATGATTGTTTAATAATAATTTGTGTTATAAAAAAGATTTCTAATTATTCAAAAAGAAATCAAAGCAAATGTAATACAGAAATAATCTGAAATCGATTGTTATAAGAACCCAAAAAAGCGAGACGAACATGTAAGAAACAGTAAATAATACATGAATTCAAATCACTTCACACTTAAAAGTATTAGAACGAAGTAGGAAAAAACTTAATAGTTATAACTTTTTTCTTATGACTACCATGTAGCTTGAGCAGACGATATCTGAAAAAGCGAAATATGTTGCGTTCACTTTGCCTTCAATCTAGATATAAAATCCTAAGTAACTTTTTAAGAAACTCACAAACAACTCCAAAATTTTACTGGCATATTTAAAAGATGTTAAGCTTTTAATTTGGGTCATAAAAAAAATTCGATATTTAGATGATTGTTTATGCTACCGGTTTGTACTTAACGATGCATATTCACATTCAAATTCTTCAATTTTTATACATGTCTTGTTTCTGAAAGAATGCATAGGAATTCGGTAGAGATATACAGTACCTAGCTCTTCCGGTTATGAAGATTTCATTTGGAGCATAAAGAGGTAAGGCAAAGAGATGGTCCTACCTTATTCAATAATGGAAAGTCGCGTTAGATTAATGCAGTTGTTTTAATTTTGAACGTAAGCATCATAACGAAGAAGAGACAAAGAGTGGATAAATGAATTTTGAGCCAGGACTCAATTTCATTTTTTAATCCAATTCAAATTCATTAACATTAAAGCCTCTCCATGTAGAGGGAATGATGCACGTTAAATCTGTCGAAGCTCAAAGTCTTCCCAATAGCGGAGAAGGAGGTGTCAGCTCAGGTGTCGTCCTCATCACTTGATAGAGGTTCAAAATTACGAGGCCCGTCGCCAATAGCTCTCTAGTTTGCTTCTAGGTGCGACGTTCAAAAACAATTAATTAACCAAATTCATTAAGGAACACTCTTTTCCCAAATAATTCTTTTGTCTTATTGATTTTAAATCTTACATTCGTTTCCATTAAATATCCTCCACTTTCATCTTGCCTATTCAATCGATCCTTAAGACACAAGAACCTATATCAAGAAATTTTCCGAATACTGCATTGACATCAGAGCATATCAAACCATCTTAACCAGCCCTTTTAAATCTTGACATTGCGAAGCAGATTTATTTATCCCCACAGAAATTTTTGTACAACCCCAAGGCCTCTGATCATCTTGCATTTACTTTCATTCGAGCCTGTTAGACAATCTAAAGTACACTCTGCATTATCTATTTACACAACAAGAGCAACAACAACCGAGAAATTAGATAAAAAACACACACAAAAAAAAAACTCATCGTTTCATCAAACATCAAAATGAGGCATCTGTACCACATCTGCACTGAGCAAAGAAGTTCAGATATGAACATAAAAAAGGATCCAATAAAGAGTCAGTGAATCGAACACTCATTTCACAGTCGACCAAGGACTCAAAACCGATTGATTTGATAAGACAACAGGGGGACCTTTTACACAGACATAGTAAGTTAGGGATTGACCTTTGATAATTCATATATTTGATTGATTGCTTGGTTATTAATGTCGCACTTAAAAACAACACGAAGGCTGTTGGCGAAGGACCTCGTAATTTTGATCTCAGGTCAAGCAATGAGGAAGCATCTGAGTCGGCCCATCTCTCTCCTAACTTCCACATCACGCCATCGGGAGAGCTTGGGACCTAGACCAGATATAATGTGCATCAACCCCGTACACGATGGGTCTTTAGTGGCTTCACACATCTGAATAAAATAACATGGTTATCATCACAGTTCCACTTTCCATTAATATTGATAAGAGACCATTTAAATAATTAATAATAACAAAAGAAGGAAGTTACAGACATCTTTATTTTAACAAGTACTGAGTGGTTTACATATTGTATACTATAACTCATGCGAATAAAGATATAATATGCTACTATACGAACATAATACCTAAATAAAGAAAATAGCATCATTATATAAAACAATATAAAATCTTATCCCTCATTATCCACCTCAGAATGAAGGGTAGACAAACTTTCTGAAAAAGAACTCACAAAAATAACTTCAGAGATCACAGCTGAAGATGAAGCTGTACTATCAAATTCGAAGCGATAGCTCCTGTTGTAACTTTAAATACAATTTTACTGGAATGGTGTTCAAAACACGAGGAAACAGTAATAAAAACAGCGATAACGATTCAGTTATTGCACATCTAAAAATACATCCCGCACCCGAGATAAGCTATCGCCTCGGAAAAGTAAGAAGATTCCGGATAAGCGGAAGGTCGCGCCATGTGACCGATTCAGGTTTCGTACACAATCTTCTACATTGTGGGGAAAAAATCTTTGAACGGTTTTAATTGAATATAATTTTTAATGTTTTATTATATAAAATATATTTATTTATATAAATGATATCATACATTTTTTTTTTGGAAATATTTTTGAGTTAGGTATTGAAATATCTTAAAAGCTAGCATATTTTCGAGTTAACAAATTGGAACTATTTTTCATAACATTTTTCATAGCAGCTTACAATATGCACAGTTATATCCCTTGAGTTTTTTTTTTTTAACGAATATTGGTCTTGAGCAAAGCATAGATTTTAGTATTATTGTATAAAAATACGATATTTGAGGTACCCCACAGAAAAAAAAACTAAGGCAGTTAATTCAGAGAGAACGTGAGGACTGACTCCTAATTCTCAAGAACATCATCGAATTGATATTCCTGGTTTTTCAGCAATATTTTTTTCAACACGTGATTGTTTGTTAACATAGAAGAAGTAACAAGGGATATTGGCCGAATACCTAAGGGAACGGAGCTCTTCCAAAGGGTGAAGAGCTACCAACCGGGCGCCGACGGATCTCGTAATTTTGAGCTTCGATCAAGTGACGAAGACGCCATCTGAACTGGCACTTCCCTCGCCAAAATTCTACACCACGCCAACGGGAGGACTTGGGAGTCTCAACAGATTTATTGTATATCAGTTCCGCTTGAGTGGCATCAGGGCTCGAGCCCACGACTTGACGAAAACAACGGCAACTTGCGAGTTTGCGTTGATGACCGCTAGGCTTCCACAGCCATTAACCAAGGCTTAGGAAGAGGAATTCTTAAGCGAAATAACAAACATACGAGAGAATATGGGTAAAGTGTTAATTGTCACTAGGAAATAATCAAGATACCTGGACAAAATTTGTTCTGCACATATTGTGATGTGACTTTTTTTCCCACCCTGTATAAGAATAAATATCATTCAATCAACCATAATTACTTATGTCTGTCTTTTTAGCCAATGTTAAAGAAATAGGACTCAAATTAGGGACACTTTTTCCAATAGATAAATGCTCCAAAATTAATATAATACTTGACTTCGTTATCCTGTGTTCAGAGTAGCATATTTTATTATACTTCTTAATCCTGTCTGAACCAAGTAATTTTTTTTTTCTATTTCAAATGTGTTCCATATTTCGTTTCTTATACAATAAATTGTAAATGTTGAAAAATTGTTTTAAATTGTACATGTTGAAGTGAAAAACTGCGTATTTATGCAATGTTTTGATATTTTAAATGCTCAGTAGAACAACAGGATGTATGAGTTACAACAACACGGATTTATCTGAAAATTAGAACATCTTTTTTCTATCTGAAAATATTTTCTCATGACAGTACTCTCACGGTAGTCCGGTAGATATTTGACCAGATCCCCGGATTACTAGAAAATCGCTAACAATGCGTTCAAATAGCCCATCTATATATTATGGTATAAAATTTAATTCAGTGAAGGGAATAAAATTACAAAAACAAACGAAATAACTAAAGCTAAAAATATATACTGTTTTGTATTGACAACCTACGTTATTCCATTGAAGCAGGAAAGATAAAATAATTTTTTATGAAGTAATTTTTCTAAGGGAGAGCAAAAAATGTGTGTCGGAATATTGGTAGGGTCTATAAATGCGATGAGTAATGTGCTGAAAAGTAGTTAAAAGTAAAAACAGGATATTTGAAAACAATATGCGCTTGATAATTAAAAAAATTTTCAATTGTTCTCGGAAACAGAATCATATATATATATACTATGCAAGTAAAAGATTAGAAATTTAAGCCTATTTTAAAGTGAATGTGAATTCCATTTACAGTTTGGTAAATGGTAAAAGCAATGTTCTACCTCATGGCCTTAGCAACCCATCAGTAATTGCATCTCTGCGGCGATTTTCAGATGATGAGGGTTTTTAACAAAAGAACAAATTGAGATTGAGTAATAACAAGGAAAAGAAACCTCTTCTGTTGGTAAACATTACCCAGAAAATCTCCAGTTCAACGAAACCACGTTTCGCACTTAGTGGAAAGTTTCCTTGAGATGAAACGTGCTGCAACCCATTGCTTGAAATAGTGGAAATGCATATTCATTTGGCAAAGCTAGCCGGATTGATAGAATAACAATTTGTAACCGACGGACTTCAGGTCTCTGAATTCCTAAGACCATCGTGTAGCGGAGGCTGACATATATTAAATATATTGGTCTAAATCAGGGGCCGCTAAACTTTTTTGATCATCGACCCCCCCCAAAAATTTTATAATTCTCTTATCGATTCCCTCTATAAAAATGATAAAAAAATAAAAAATAAAAAAAAGAAGAAGAAGAAGAAAAATCATCTGTTTCTTAAATAAATTAAATCATTAAGAAACACATAAGTTTTTTTCTTTTGATTTTGACAAAATCAAATTTTTACATAAATCAATGAGAAGGATATGCTTGGTAACTCTTGGCTAGATTAGTAATATTTGGTTCGAAATTTGTTAATTTCGGTCTTACTTCCCATCGGAACTCCATATTCCATTTACTTCTCTTTTTGGTCAAAACAGAATCAACATGACTGATACCAGATTGAACCATACATGAGCTTGGGAACGCAATTAAAAAGGGAAATGGCGTATTGCAAGTTATTGATATATTCGCGTAATATTTATATTCGCACAAAATTTACTCACATTTAAATTGTTAAAAGTCATCTTTGCTTCAAAGTCAACTAATAATTCAATGACTTCGTCTTGCAAATGACTATCGTTATTTTCAACTTGAGCAGAAAGTGGCGTGATAGTCCATTCTGGGATATCTATATTTTTAAAATCTCCAAAGTAAAATTTAAAATCATCGCTTAATTTTTGGAGATAATTTGTATGTATTTCCAATTCTACGTCGGTTATATCTCGTAAATTTCAAAAGAATTGAAAATCTTTACGTAACAATGAAGGCTTAAACAAGTTTAATTTAACTTGAAAGCTTAAAATACTTGTTCGTGCTTGAATCAGTATATCATCTTTTCCTTGGTGTTGTTTGAGTATCATTGAATTTTGCAAATACATCGGCCAAATAAGAAATATTGTTTATTTCTTTCTTTATTTTTTTTGAAATTCATCACTTAAGGCTGGATTTATTTCAGTAAGATATTCTGTAATTGTTTAAGCAATTCAACAAGTTTTTGTAAACATGCACCTCTTGAATACTATCGTATCCGGTGTGTAATAATAATTGGTTTGTTAGTTCATCATTTTCCTCACAGTCGTGATTTAAGAGGTTGCCCTCTAATTTGGACCAACAAAACGGAGCAAAATTCCTTTCACACAAGTCTGAGAATGAGAATCCATCACGAAACGCACATACTTTAAACGGTAAAAAAAGATAAATAAGTATTTTTAAAAATATGCTAGAATGAGAAATTAAATAAGATATAACCTATGATAAAAACTTTAATTACTTTATTGTAATTACAAATGGCATTCCAAACGAAAATTGCATAACACTACGTTGTTAATATATTTGCGATTGAATAGCATTTGTATTCCTTCATCGACCCCTAATCGACCTCCTAGATCGGATCGATCCCTAATTATTCTATATAGAACCCCCCGGTGGTCGATATCGACCACTTTACCGACCCCTGGTCTAAATTTTCGTAATACCAAGATAGGATGCCGGCTCAGGTGTCGACTTCGTCATCTAACTGTGCTTCGATTTGACGAAACGTATTGGTTATGTAAAATGATCACATTTAGAGATGGACAGAAATAAATACCAGAAAATTTTCAACAAACTAAATTAACATATGTGTTCTCACATACTGATGAAAAAGACACTCTTGAGTTTGAAACTCTTTGAATTCTTTTACTGAAATTTTCAAAGTTCTTATGTAAGAGTTACGAAAATATATTAAAGGATCTCTTAATATTTATTGAAAATTGTCTCTTAATGTTTTATAAGATTTCTTGGAGAATTTCCTTAAAAATCTAACTTTTTTCTATCTATGAAAACTTTAATAATCAGTTAAGGTAAATTCGTTTATTCTAGAGGTACTTGTAATTATATATTTCAGATTGCAATGGAACAATTTTTTTTAAAAAAAATAAGCAACTAATTACAACTGCAATCCATCCATTCAAAAAAATTCCTTTATTTAAATTTTATTGAATGGAAATGGATAAGATATTCCCGTTTCCATATCACATACAATTGTTCCGTGTTGTATAAAAAGAATTTCAAAAAATGTACATAAATATTGAAATAAAAAGAAATAAAATCGTCTGCTGAAGAATAATTGTAACTAAAATGTTTCATTTCGAACGATATGGGAAAATGTAGCCTAAGCTATTATAATGTCAATATTTCTTTCGTATCAGAGTTCTAAATTCAAGAATAATTTAGTATTACATCATTTTATTTTCAACTTAAAAGTTACGTAATGAATAAGCCATTAAATCAAACGAACACACGTGTGCACTTATGATTCCGGAAGTGAACTCTCCTAATGAATCTTCACATTTTGATCTCTAGTTTCGAAACCAGTCAAGAAATGAAAACAAAATCCAAGAAGTTAATTAATTCTTCACAATAAGAATTTTACGCCGTAAACAAAGGGCAATTCTATTTTCTAATTCTATTAGCGTATCATTTATGGAAATTCAACAGATTCGAAGGTTTTCATTGTTCTTAATACGTTAATGAAAGACAGGTGAATATCTCATCTACGTGATTTGCAGAGAATTTCTTTAATAAATATTATAAATTTCCTATTAAAGTTTGATTAAACTACTGTGAAATTCTTTGCATCATAGCATACTTCGTCAGTAGAATAAGTATGTAAATATTTTAAGTTGCTTGAATTTTAAAGTTGAAATTTTTGGTACTAAAAATTAAGATTCAAATTTTAAAGGGAAAAAAAACTATTTTCAAATAAAATGCTATAATTTATGCTTAAAACTTCATTAAATCGAAAAATAGATAGTGTGTTATTGATTCTTTCTCCTACCGCTATCTTGATACATTATGCATGTTCTAAATTAGATCAGAAATAAATATTTTAAATATTTATATATTTCACAAGAAATTTAAATGCCTTAATTAGAACGGCAATTTAATAAATTTTAATACGCTGAAAACTTTAATTTGTAACGTTATTGCAAACCAACATTTTAGAGAATACAAATTAATCTATTCCAATTAAATCCATAAAATAAGTATCGGCTGGGAAAAGAGTTTAATTCAAAAAAATTGTATGAAATCGTAAAACTTTTGGAAACTTAAGAAAAGTTTTAAAAATAATTTATATATTTAGGATTTTAATTTAAGATATGACCCTTAATATCCAAAACAGTCAACGTTAAGAACAAATGTGATACAAATATATATGCCATTTTTTGCAAGAGTTTCATTGGAAAAAAATTAAGAGATCAGAAAAAATGCTACTATATGATTCAAACATTTCATAAAAATATATTTTGTAGTTTCTTTTTAATTATCGTGAATTAAATTATATTATTCTTCTAGATGAAAACTTCGGAACATTTTTTTTACTTTTTGCTCTGTCTGTCCATTCATAATTTTTTTTAAAAAAATCGGCATTCGATATTCTTCATAATTCTAAAATCAGTATTTTATGATGAATATATATAACATCATCATCATTTTTTTTTTTTTGAAAAATATAATGGGCCAGATAAACAAACCATTAAACCAGCATATATATATATATATATCTGTACTACTAAAAACCACTGTCGAAATTTTATTTGACAAAATGCGAGTGCAGTTTAAGAAGATGTGAAAAGTATCTCAATTCATGAACTGTTTATAATATTCAATAAGAACTTTTTCAAAATTTTTAGCCAATCAATCATAGATAGTAGAAAATTGTATACATTACTTTTTGAAATCTTATATATCTAAAAGGTACCTCCCAAGATGAAAATATACATGTATCCGTGTCTCTATTATCATTTAATATTTTAACTTTTTGAGAATTAAGCTATTCAGTAATATTCTGTAATCCGTTAGCCTTTATCATTGTTTCTCATTCTGTAGCTTCTCCATAGTAATTATTTCATTTTGGAACAAATTTATTCAAAAAAATTCATTCTAAAAATATGTTATTTTCCATGAAAGTATAAAAAAAAAAAGTGAAGAGAATTAAACGTTAAAATACATGTTTTTCAGTTAATATCAAAACCATTCTTGAATAATTTCAAAACTTACGACCCAAAATCGCGAAATGAAGATTAAAGTACTATCTTCACAAATCTATTTAGCATGATTTTGCAAGTCATGGCAGACAATTTTTTGTTTTAAATAAATGAAAACGATTGTTGCGAAACATTTTGGAATAGTAAATTAAAAATCATAAAAGAGTAGATAAGATTAAAAATTGATCAGTTTGCTGCCTGAAAAAAATAATGAAATATATTTTGCTCTCGAACGCAGACGATATACAGAAGTTTCTAAGCGTGTGTTTGGCAACCTCTTGAAATTGGATATTATTTATAATCATAGAATTATCAAAGCTTTAAAAGGAATGAAAAGTTGCATCGGAAAATAAATCAGTCTTTCAAATATTTATAGAGCATTTCAACATGCATTAAAATTCGAACTAGGTTCTTTTGAAGATATATTGTTTTGTAATTATATATCCTAAAATCTCTTCAGTTTAAGTTTCCAAGAAATAAAAATAGCATAATTAAATGTTTTCGAAATAGCTAAATACATAGTTTCAAATTCTAAAAAATTGTAAAATTAAATTTCCAGAAACAAAATGCTACTCAACAATTATTACATTCGGCGATGAATATGTTAAATAGAAAGATTTCGAGAATTGAGTTCCTTTTTATCAATAATCAAGGTAAACCGGGGGAGGGGATTAAATTCTGAATTTGGAGAGTTTCTTAATTTTTAATTGTATTTTCTATGGCCCAATTGAATGTTAATGCTTTCGCTTTGAATGATAAACTTTTTTTTTGTTTTGTTTTTATTAAAAAGTTTTTTGCTTTTTATTTCACAGAAGAATGTATAGATTAATCATTTTTTCAACGCAACAAAAATGTGCGCAGTTTTCATACAAAATAGAGATAATTCATGTTTCGAAATCTCCACCGATAACAGTTTCAAAATGATTCGGAGTAATTTTGGTTTAAGAAATTAAATCAATTTCTAATTAATGCTTTAGAACATCACCCAATTTGAACGAAAACTGAAATAATAATTCCTTCGCAGAAGATTTTTTTATCGGAACAGAAGAGTAATCAAATCATATACAAATTTCAGGTCATTTTATCATAAAATGGAAGTATAGAATCTATAGAAAATAGAATAAAATACTACATTATTTTCATTATAGTGTCATTTCTTCGGTGATATCTTTTTTCGTGTTTCTAAAAATTAATTATTTATATTCTTTATAAATATTTCGATACTAAGTACTCACACACTTAATTTTTTTTCATTTAGCCTTATTTTAATTCTAGATTCAATAAAACAATGACGATTCAGAATTTTTACTTAATCAATTAAATTAAAAATTATAGATTACGATTCTAATATTTATCCAATTGTGATTAGAAATACCTTCTTTAAAAATATAAATTACAGTTTAGATAAGCATTTGTTCTGCAGATTTCAATTATTATCCAAATAACTGATGGCACTAAAATATTTGCAACACTAATTTGAAGCAGAATTTTTTTAAAAGATACACATCTTATTCGTTTCTTTTAAAAGAGATAAATTTTACTACCCATAAATGATATCGTACGAATTATATGAAAAACCTAAGATAACACATGGATCAATAAGTCCCGAGACTATGCGGTCGTTTTTTTTTTGCGATTTCCTCCTTCAAACGCACCAGCAAGTCAATATAATAATCACTGTTGATCGATTTACCTTTTTCGAGGTAGTCAATGAAAATCACGCCATGCGTATCCCAAAAAACTGACGCCATGACTTTGCCAGCTGACTGCTGCGTTTTCGGACGGCTTTCGCCAGCTGTGCGCCACTCAGATGACTGCCGCTTCGACTCTGGAGTGTAGTGATGTATCCATGTTTCGTCCATGGTCACGTAACGACGCAAGAAATCTTTTTTGTTGCGAGTAAATAGCGATAAACAGCTTTCTGAATCATCGACTCGTTGCTGTTTTTGTTCCATCGAAAGCAATCGCGGCACCCACTTGGAAAAAACCTTTTTCATGCTCAATTTTTCATGAAGGATAGTAAATACACTTCCATATGATATCTGTGTCATCTCAGCAATCTCACGGAGCTTCACTTTACGATCTTTCATTATAATTTTTGTCACTTCACTCACATTTTCCGGTGTAACGGCTTCCACAGGTCTACCCGAGCGTTCCGCGTCATTTGTGTCGGTACGACCACGTTTAAACTCGGCAAACCCCCGACAAATCGTTGCTTTTGATGGACAAGAGTCCGGGTAACATTTTTCAATCCATTGTTTCGCTTGCACGGTGTTTTTACCCATTAAAAAACAATGTTTTATCAGAACACGAAACTCGGTTTTTTCCATTTTTTAAACAAACTACAAAACGACTTTACTCCAACCTCGATAACTCAGCTGTTTCTGGTCCGATCGACTTAAAATTTTGACACGTTTCAAGCAAAGGTTCGTACTCTAGAAAGACCTGGTTACTGGTTTACTACGAGCGCCATCTCTGGGTTAGTCTCGGAACTTATTGATCCATGTGTTAGGTTAGAGAACCTAACTTTCGGTTTCGTAGAATATTTATCATGAGTTTTGAATATTAATTTCTCTAGGAATCATCATATATATGGATTAATGAATAATCTGACCATTACGTCTCGTTTTGAATGATACTTCTTCATTTTTGGGAAGCATGTTCCATAGTTTCCATGCACAGCTTCTGGACACCGAAATGTTCCGTTTCAGAAATAAAACAACCCACTAGTAAGAATTTATTAAAAAAAAAAAAAAAAAAAAAAAAAAAAGGCACTATTGCTCCCCAAGTTTTTTTTCTTCCTTTTATGAATAATTTGTGTACTCGAGCGCAAAAACACTATTGTAAGTCGAAGTTCTTAAAGCTATGTTAATTACCAAAGTAAGTGTTAAGAAATCCTGTCGAGAATTTAATTCTTATTTAAAGTCAAAATCAAAAATACGTAAGCAAATTTGTTCTTTAGAAAAATATGATTACATTAATTGTTTATATTCACATGTCATTCCCATTCTTTTCACTCTGATGAATAAAAATTATGCAGATATGTCTATTTTCTTGAGTACTCATATCATTATTTAAAAATTAGCAGATGTCCTGTTTTGAAGGAAAGAATAAATGACCACGTTAATTATGAAGATGGATAAAAGCGACATCTGCTAAGATCTCAGCAATAATTTCTTTTTAAAATGTGTGACTCAGTTGATTTAATTTTTCCGTTTTAAATTGTAATGTAAATTTTCTCCCTTAATATCCTAAAATATGCAGTTCTGGACAAGGTTAAACGAAGCAATGTTCAAAAATATACCAGAATCGGAGATAAAAAGCTGCAAAGCTTATGTGCTCCTGGAAATCCATCAACTATATATTTGATTAAACAATTATGGTTCTTTTTTATACTTCTAAATTTTTTTTACATGACGTAACTTGTTTGTTCTTATAATAACAAAATATATTTTCGATACTTAGCAAATATCTGTAATTTTATCAAAGGCTATAAATATCTAAAAGATATTTCTTTAGAAAATAAATATTATTTGAATAATACCATACATCTGAAGAAGGAACACGTGCATTTTTGAAAAGTAAATAATAATGGGTAGTGATAAAAAAGATATAAATATCTGAGATTAAAAGTGAAATGGCAGAGAATGTATCACCTTTCAGTTTTTTCTTAAGTGCCGAGCTTTTGAAAAATAAGTTGCCATTCAGACAAGCTCGTAGATATATATTTCATGAATGAATTTATGTATTTATCATATATCTACAAAGAAAACCTATTCTTAAAGGTCCCGTCTACCGACCATTTTGATTTCGCATACTTAATGTTAATCCTATGGAATTTCTATTACCGTCCTCAAATATATTATTTTATTTACTTGAATGCAAAAAAGTGCATTGTAATGAGCAAAAAATTATGCATTTTCACTGCTGTTCTTAATTTTTTTTTATATTTGTTTTTAATTATTGGTTTGTGGGTTAATATGTCTTTAAAAATAATCTAAAGTATTTTCAAAAATTGGAGGGAAAATGTAATTCCACAGAAACCTTCATTATTTTTTGTTCTTTCGGATGTACTCTTTTCATTCAAATAGGTAAAATAGCAAAAATTTGATAGCGATGGTAGAAATCCCATAGGATTAACATTACATTCACAAAATCAAAATGGCCGGTAGACGGGAGCCTTAAAAAAATCCATGTTGCAACATTTTAGGTTGCCAGAATCAGAAAGAATCTAGTTTATTTACATTTGAATTTATATACAATTTCGCGAGTGAGTTCTTTGCTAACTTCCTTTTCCAAAAGCGGAAAAAAAGTAATAAATAAATAAGAATTTTAGAAGTATTTTTTAATCTACTCCTTTTCGAAATATTATGTGTGTGATAATAATGGAATTGGCAAAGTATAATAAAACAATGGTAAGAGGTACACTTGTAACACAATTCAATAAAATATGAGTTAATAATTAAAGCTATGAGAATAACTTATATTATTTTAATGACTCAAAAAGAGCAATGCGAAGATCCTTTTTTAAGATAATTTTGAAAGATTTGATGTAAAAATAATGTTTGTCTAACATATTTCTGTAAAAAAGGGCATCTCTTCATTAAATTTATATTCACTTTAACTTATTTTCAAAATTTACTCTGTAATTCTAATTTCCTGGAATTACGACTTGGAGAGTTCAAGTGCAATTTGATATCGCAAATATTTTAACAAAATGTCTTATTTATTTATAAGCAAGATAACTTACACATAAATACAACCTTCGTTTATAAAAAATATAATGAAATAAAGAAAGAAGTGAATATTCAAAAGTAGATAACAAGCATTTTTTTTTTTTTTTTTTTTTGAATGCCATAGTTCAAAAGTACCTGACAATTTTTTACCAAATGTGTATGGTTACGAAGTGCTAATTTTGAATAAAAAATATTTATATTATAATTAATTTTTTTTCACAGAAATTTCTGACATATATCAATCAATGAAAAATAGTGAACATAAAATAAATATTGCGAAATAAACCACCTTTTAAATACATATATAATTTAAATCAATGCTTTAGAAAATGTTACGTTCGGTAAATCTTTAGTACTATATGTATTCCATTACAAATTACACAAACTATAACCAAGCAACATGTTATACGGATAATTAAATTATTTATGGAAAATCAATCATAGCAATCAATCGAAACAATCGTCTGAGTGTGAGAACAAAACTAATGCAAATAAATAAATTAAAAAAACGATCATATTTTATTTAAATCAATGCTTTATAAAATGTTAAGTTCGATCAATTTTTAGTAATAAATATATTTCATTACAAATTTCACAAACTGTAACCAAGCAACAAGTTATATGGATAATTAAATTATTTATGGAAAATCGATCATAGCGATAAATCGAAACAATCGTCTGAGCGTGAGAACAAAACTGATGTAAATAAATAAATAAAAAAATAGAACAATACACCATGCATGATCCAAATGGTTACCTGTGGACAGACGATTTCTTCCGATGACACAAAATAAATCAAAAGTCGATTGAGGTTTGTTGTGAGGAGCAGTCACGTGAAGTTGCTGGGCCACAGGGGAGCACTATCAGTCACTCGTCACCGCCTCCTATATCATTAATCGTCTGACATCGGAACGGCGGAGCGCTGCTTATCTCGACGATGAAGTGGTACAGGAGGAAATTTCGCCAACTGTGCCAGGAGTGGCGCCAATGAAAGCGAATATATCTGTATCGTTCTTTGAGAGTTATCTGTTCTCTCCCTAGCACATTAAATATTATTCCGTGGAATTCTACAAAAATTATGCAAATACTGTTCTTATAACATAGTATTCTTAAAACATGTTTTCCATGTAGGGCGACACAATAAACGGGAACAACTCATAAAACTTTTTTGTCGCTCGAAATAACATTAAATTTCTTTTCACACTGTTTCGAAAGAACACGTGATGAATTCAAAAACGTATAACTGAAAATGTTAGAATAAAATTGAAACTTCTCAAAAGAAAACGAGAAGCATTCATTTTCGTAAGATACACGAATTTATAAGAAATAAAATACTTCAATTACTATCAAGAAATTTTATCCCCAAATTAGACGATCTTTTCTCAATCTCGACGTAAGTCTGACAATTTCACCAAGCGCAAAAAAAAAAAAAAAAAAAAATCTTCAATAAGTTTAATGTAGAGCAAAATATTAGTAAGGGTGGTGTGAAGCACTCCTTTAAAGTTTCAACACTGCCTTTACCTTGGCGAAAGGCCAGTTTCATTAGGCTCAATTCTTCCTCATGAATTCTTTTCTAATTTACTTCGTCGGCTTATAAATTACGATGCGCGACTCATTGTATCAGTTTCCCCATTCATCGTTTTGGAAGCAAGTTAATAAATGTAATTGGCAAGGAATAAAAACTTTTGTCATTCCCTCACTCTCAACCTTTCCTTAATAATTTTTGTAATTTCGAATGCTATTGATGTTATATAAAGAAATGTGTTTGTACCATTTTTCGTTCTATGCATCTCATTAGCTAGGATGGGGAAAAAGGGACACATGTATCTGAGTGCAGCATCGAAGGGGGGCGCCCAACTGATGTAACGAAATTTTAAAATGAAATGATTTCCACACGTTTTTAAATGCACTAAAATGTAAATTAAAATTATATTCACTTACTCAGTGCATCACTCCAAAAGTATGAGGATATCTTTGTTCTTATAATTTTGTCTGTTTTTGATTTAAAAGAAAGCATTAGTTCTATTACTCAACAAATAATAATTTATCCTCCCCCATTACTCACATGGCATGTTTAACTCACACCCAGAAACATTATAAATACATTTTTTTAAATGTTCTTTCCCTTCCGGATTGCACTTAGACGTACAAAAGGGGACGCGAAGCCTTCAATTGTCCCCGGGCGTTGAAATCCTAACAACACCTATGCTTGAATATAATGACAGGCTCCCTATTCCCCCCCCCTCTCTATGCATAAGCATTTGCATATACGCACATACGAAAGCGGTTCAAATATAAACCAGGCACTTTTTTTTAAAAAAATATTTTTTAGAAATTCTGCTCACAAAACCATACCAATGGTATTTTTCATTACATTTACCTTTATACTTTATCCCTAGTAGTTATGGTCCCGGACTCGCAGCTGACATTGTTTTCATCGAGTCGGGGATTCGAGCCTTGTTGCCCCATAAAGACTCGCCGTGCAGCAGAGCTGATGCACGTTAAATATGTTTGAGGTCCCAAGTCCTCCCGTTGCTGTGATGTGAATGTTTGGAGAGTGAGGTGTCGTCCTCGTCACTTGATCGACATTCAAAATTCCGAGATCCGTCGCTAATAGTTCTTGCGTTGCTTCTTAGTGTGACGTTGATGAACAACCACATCACATCTTTTAAGATTTGCTTAATTTTTCCAACGCATTTGGATTTTTTTTTTTTTTTTTTTTTTTTTTATTCCTGTATGATAAAAAGAAGTCGAACATGTACGAAACCCATTGCGCACAAATTCTTCTACTTCTTCCGATAAAAATCTTTCTCCTTCTAATGTTGTTTGAAGGGTCCAAACAGGTGTCAGGTGACCGTAGGGTTCCAAGTCCGAATTATAGATAAGAATGTTCGAGTGTCGTCCTGTGAAGTTTCTTGTTCTTGCGTTACACCAACTGTATGGGATATTGCATCGTCCTGGAAAAGGATGACATGACGGATGGCAATAGAAGGCTTTGGACCGCTTGCTGCTTCAACACTTCTTCTACAGTTTGCAAAAGGGGCGGAGGGGGGAATAGCGATAACCTTTGCAGCACATAATTGAATATTAATTTTAGAGGAACAGTTTAATTTTTGTGCGCCATTCCATATTTGTTTTTTTATAGGGATTTACGAAATAAAATGAATATATATGAAAAATTGAACGATATCAAATTATATTTAAATATTAAATAAATTATAAGGATTACATAGCAAGTCATATGTAAATCGTCTGCCGCTGAAAAAAAGGTCTTGTTCATATATATGATCAACTTTCGTAAATTAAAATTATGAAATAACCTGTTAGTTGTGCCATAAAATACTAACAAGA
>BMAW01074179.1:536102-640345 GCA_019974015.1 Nephila pilipes
TTTGGTGTAGTGTGAAAATTTGAAGAGGGAGATTCCAGCTCAGGTGTCGTCCTAGTCACTTGATCGAGAGATGAAAATTACGAGGTGTGTCTTCGTGTTACTTCTCAATGCTACAGTAAAAAACAATTACAATTAGTGAGGCTAAAACAATTGATTTTGAATCAACATTTCGATTTAAGCCACACAAAAGAAATTGATAAGCTACTCTCGTGTTTTTGATGTGGTTTTGAATCAAGGTCAAATGTTGAAGATGACACTTGAGCTGTTACTTTTCTCTCTCTCTCTCTTTAAGCTTCCACATCAAACCGCAACCATATTAGCATTTTGAAGCTCAGTTTCATTTATTGTGTATGTGTGTGTTCAGTAACTTTTATTAATATCCCAGAACAATTTTTGGTGACTTGACTTGAGCGTCACTGCGCACGGAGCTCTTAACAACGACCAACGTCTTTACTGCAAGTCAACAAGCTGTATATTTTTTAGAGTACGGTCGAATGTCGTTGTTTTGAACACGAGACATAGTGAACTTTTCCATCCGTCCATAAAAAGGAGCTGAACTCCTTTTTATCTAATGTTATTTTATACGCTCATACTAAATTCTTGAGAAAACGAAAATGCACTTACAGTGAACTGAAATTTACTACCTATGAATTATCCATACATATTAAGTTCCAGAAAGGTAGCATTCCTAAACTTTTGTGTCTTAAATACCACTCTTTCATCTTCTCCGTCGTTTCTTGAAATCGACTGGTTGAGTATCCGATAAACAGTACAAACCACCCTTGAAAAACCAGAACAATAGAGGGATGGATCATAATTAGATATATCGTCTGAAGTCACTTTCTTTCCACCTCCAACGCTACTTTCAAATTCATATGAGCACTGAGAGCTGAACATACATTTTGACATTTCAGTAGCATCCTAACAAATCAGTAAAAATGACATACGAGTATTCTATAAAGTTAGCGAATTACAGCCGACTTCAATGACTAAATCTGGCTCAGCAGTGCCAAACAAGGTGTAACTGTATTTCAGACAAAAGAGGGAAAAAAGGTAAGACTGGTTGACAAGAAAGAAGGTTTGAACTGAAAAGGATTGCTATGGTATACTAGAGATGTATCCCCCGTGTTTACAAGAGACAGCAAACCCCATGAGAAGAAATAGAACACTAGGGTACCTCGGGGTCCTGATGCCCGGGAAGATGAGCCTCTGAGGCTCAAATTCCGTAAAGAGGAAAAAGAGTTTACAATGGAATAGAAAGTAATCAAAAAGGAATTTAATCAATCAGCGATATGTAAGGAATTTTTCATGTAACATTTACAGTTTCCAACATTTGGAAAAATCGCAGTTGAAACATCGTTACTAATGCTAAATAATTTAATATTTGCCACGAGATGGCGAACTCAAACTTTTAGAACTGTTTATTTTATAATTTTATGAATGTTATTTAAACCTACTCTATTTTTTGTACGTTTATTTATTGTAAAAATTATTAATATTTAATTTAATACTTTTAGCTAAATACTTTGGGGAGGTAAATTTTTACAACTTTTTAGTTACATTTTTAAAAATGTGTATAAGTAAGTTTTGATTATATTTTTTATTTATCTTTATTTATAATGGTTTTAAAATAGTTGTTTCCTTGTTTTCTTTTTTTTTTTTCTAAGGTTGAATAACCGTTTAGTTTTTATAGTATTTAAGCTTATTCTTGATCTATATGATTAATAATAAAGCAATTACTGAAGTTGCGGTGGTTAGATCAGTGGAACTAATTTAAACTTACTTTCTCAGTCCGAAATCTGAAACAGTATTCAGATCACATTATCTCCATTTTTGAATTTTTCTTAATTATTTCCTCTTGAGATATTTTGTGTGTGTGGTGAAGTTATATTTAGTTAACTTAGTTAAAATTTTCTTAAAATGTCGTTTTTATTTTTGCTATGAATTAAAATTATCATGTATAATATGAGTTTTTGAATTCTTTTATAATTTATTTAAGCAATTTTATGACTTTTTTACATTATAATACTTTGTACGTTTTAAATTTGATTACATTTTAAACTTGAATGGTTTTGGTTTCTTTTTTTTTTTTATCTACAAATTATTTCAACTAATTCTGCAATATTTGCAATTTTATAGTTTTAATAATTTTGTTTTTAGTTTTGCTTTTTAATAGTTATAACTTATAATATATAGTATGACTTTATTTGCATGTTAAAATTGTATATCTATTTAACATTACACATAGACCCACAAATACACACACACACACATACATATATATAATTTATTAGTAAAATGTACGCTATCACAATGATTTTTCCAGCAAAAACCCTAACACATGTTATACAATTTCAATGTTTCATCGAAATTGAATGTAATGAATCTTCGGTTCCAGTTATCTTTTTATTGCGTCTTCAAACGGTTCTCTATAACGGAGTTTGACTGTACCAGCATAGGCAAGCTTTTTCTGGGTTTTCTCAATTCTGTGAAAATTAATAAATATATAAGTAAAATAAATTTAATCAAGCTTTTATTTAAAGATGGATTAAAAAGCATGAAAATATTTTTTTTAAAATTTAAGGTAGTATATAATTTATAAAAGCTTTAGGCGGTCGTGTAAGATACCTAGATAATCCTCAATAAATTAAGCAGCATAGATGTTAAATTATATGTACAGTCAAAGGAAGAATTAAAGCCTCAAAGTTGTATAAATTATGTATTATTTTTTTCATTAAAAACGTATTTTATACCTATTAGTTCCATCTTTAAACAAAAGCTTGATTTAAATATTTTGCTAATATTTGATTTTTTCTTAGCTGGGAAAATTTAACACTAAACTATACGCGTGTGCAAATTTTCAACTGAATTGGACGATGTTAAGTGTAAAGTCTGTCTCCCCCTCCTTCTAAATCCGTAACTGTTTAAGCATACCATAGAATTGCAATATCCTTGGAGTTATATATGTATGCTAAATTCAATAAAATGAGTTCAATCAGATAGGAAGTGGGCTAAAATTCGAGGACAAATTTTGAACTTGAAAGACACACATAAAAATAAAGTAAAAGAGAAAAATAAATTAAATAAAAGCTTGTCAAAAATTAGAACAAACATTATCAACTGTGCATAAGCTAGGTGGGTAGTTGAGTTTTAAAAATTTTCCCGTATGAATGAACGGGTATCCGGCTAGTTATTTCATAATTTGTGATAACTTCTAACTATTATCGATCACCACAGTTTGAGAAATAGAAACAAGTAATAAAATAGTAAAAAAAAAAGTTTTTTTAAACGTGGGTTTTCTTTCAAACATCATAATTTGCGTAACATAATTTTTTATACCTTAAATTTCAAGAGCAAAAGGGAACGTTGAGTCAAATTGAATTTATTCAATAATTAGTTTTAGTAATTTATTTTATTATTCGGCGTTTATTAAATATATCATCTAAAATAAGCAGTATACAATTTTTTTTGGCTAAATTAAGGATTATGTTAAACAATTTAGCTACATGTAATTAAAATTACAGCAAACGATAAATTATCAAATTGAATATTATATCAGCTACATGTAATTAAAATTAAAGCAAGTGAGTGAATGAAAGTGAATTTTACTGGCGCAATAGCCAGATATGGCTCTGCTGGTTTAGACGTGTGAAAGAAAAGGAAGAAAAAAAGAATAAAAATTGGTTGACAAGAAGGAGGGTCTAAAAAAGAGAAGGATCGCTAGTAAAATTAAAGCAAACGATAAATTATTAAATGACGGATTTGGCGACTAGGCGAGAAACTTGGCGTAAAATTTAACTCTTTAAATAATTAGTTTTAATCAATTAATTTTTGTTAATTATAATTAAATTATCATATTGTCATCAAAACAATCGTGTATTGAAAATGTCAGCTCAATTGAGCGCTTTAAATGTGGGAAAAAAAGCTTTTGAAGTTTTGACCCAGACAAAATTACAATATAAGTTAAAGAAAACCCATTAATAATAAAATGATGTGATAAGTTAATAATACAATATATAAAGTTAATTCTAAATCAACTTAAAATATTAATTTTGAAGAGGATTTATCAAGTATTAACATTAAATTGTTCGCTGCATATTTTTTCTAAACGATTGCAAAGGGATATTTCTTTAAAAAAAGTTACCATATGTTATCGGCAAATTTCTTTATACTATAATCGTCTGCAATTTTTTTTTCTTTTCTTTTTTTTTCTCAAGCGCAGTCAATTAGGTCGATAAAATAATAGATGAGAAAATGCTATCAGCCCTACGATTCTTTTCTCAGTCAGGAAAAAAAAGAAAAGAAAAAGAAGAAAATGTGATAGCAAATCACGAAGTATGAAAATTTAGATAAACTAAATGACTTAATAATAGTGTTAACGAAAGATGAATAAATATACTGAAGTCTATTGGCGAAGTAAAATAGAAAAAAAGTGTCCTATGCAAAAGTTTTCAAAAAAAAAAAAAAAAAAAACTGTGTTAGCCACCGAAGGTGCTAAAAGTCTTTTTTAAGGAATAAAAATTAAAATATTAATAACAAACAATTTACAAAAATATGTGAAATAATTACCAAAAAGTAAATGTTTGAATAACTTCACAAGACACACACATATATATACATATATAACAATTAAACTTATTAATTTGTGTTACATACGATAAGGACTATTCGTGTAAATTACTTGAAGACTATTCAATTAATCATGATGAAAAAAAACAAGATTATGTGGCTAATACCCTACTTATCAAAAATTATCATTTAAGTTATTACAAATCCTTAAATAAAAACAAGAGATTTATATAAAAACCTTTTTGGATTATTTTAAACTATATATAATTTGAAATTGAGCTTATACTCTTGTATTCTCTATAAGGACCAAAATTTGAAGCTGCATGAACAATATTTCAATTTGTCAAGAATAAAAACCAAGTTTGTGTGGCTAATATATTCAAATACTTCGATAGCTAAAACTTTGACGAAAACAAAAAAAAGCCCCTCTGATGGCAAATAAAAAAAGCATAACAAAAAATACAAAACATAACGATTCAATATTGTTATTTTAACTGAATTTCGATATAAAAAATAATTTCTTAGTAAAATTTAAATATCCATGCTGTTATCACATTTTATTAAAATTCGAACAATAGACAAAATATATAACACATTTTATCGCAGTTAATTAGAATTATTTTTGCAATCCTTTAATAATTTTGTTTTGGAGACTAATCAATTTTGTACGATAACTTTTTATATGTTCCAACTGTATTTAACAATAAATAAATTATACTTAAGATTTTTTTGATGTTTGCAAGCGGAATTCAAAAAAAAAAAAAAAAACAGTTTAATACGTTTGCCCCAAAATTACGGAAGTATCAAAGTTTTTCTGACAAAATAAGAGACTAAAATTTTATGATGATATAAAGATATTTCGGTACATTTTTGATATGTTAATAGCAGGTTATTGAGACATGTCTTTTCCAGTTTATAGCAATAACTAAGACATACTGCAAAATAAGCTATTGCTTACTACAATCAGCAATAAATTAAAATATCCATTTAGAATGCGGCGGATTTCTTCAACAACGGTGAAAAGAGTTAAAATGCTATGAAAACTAGTTCGAAAAGGAATCCTTTTGGTCTGGTTGCTAAGAGCACTGCAAAAGGCGACTGAGACAACCGCACATAAAACGCAACTAGTGATATACTAGCCACGGCTCACGTTTCAAATGAACCCGCCATTTCTACACGAGATGAACGATAACGTCAAATGGAAATTGTTCAAAGCGAAACCCAATACAACTCGCAGGGAATGTTTCTCAATTGCAGTAATGGCTGGAAAAATAACTTTCACAAAAAATATTATTCAGAATGTTCCTCTTCGTATCATCATCATGATACTGGAGTAAGAGTATTCGGCGGCTCTCTTCAACAATGGCGCCACAAGTTAAACCGATTATTACTAGCCCAATTGGAAATCCCTTTTGGTCTTGTTGATAAAAGCATCACAAAAAGTGACCGGACAACTTTTCTTCAGACACAATGACTGATGTTTCAAAACGTCACCGACACTCAAGGTCTTTTGTCTTCCTCGCCACGGGGTCGAAAAACATCTCCCAAAGGTGGGTTAGAAGACATCACCTGTCAAAGATTAATATGATGATGAAGTGAAACATCGTATGTGGTATCCTCAATCCCCTGATCTCAAAATCAATCAGATTTTGTGGGGTTCTTAGAGAACACAATACAAACTCGTTTTCCTATTCCAAGCACGCTACCTGAACTCGAGACCACTGTACACGAGGAACGGATCGTATTTCCTTGTACTCTGAGCACGACGGTGTAGTTGCAGAATCCTATCGGTGAACTTGTTGTGTTGTTTCCGTCGAGAGTGAGTTCGAGTCCTGATGCCACTAGACACCAATTGTGCAGTGGGGCTATCAAAGCTCCAAGTCTTCCAGTTGGAGTGTGAGGGAAGTGCCAACTCAGGTATCGCACCTCGTTGATTGGATTGATTAATGGCACTGAATCCCTCAAGGGACATAATATGCCAAACACAAGAGAGGTTAACGTATTAACATTTTTCTAACTAAAACAATTTAAAATTTAACCTCAAAACAGAAAAATACGTAGAGTGAAATAAGATTATATGAATGGAGTGAAACCAATGCCATTTAAAAATTGAAATATATTTGGTAGGGTATTTTCTCCAACCAAATAAATTAAAGGTATTGTAATATATACCTCGTATAAAAGTCAAATACCTCTTCACTTGACCGAGGTTCTAAATTACGAGCTCCGTCGTCTATAGACCTCGGGTTGCTTCAAAGTGCGACTTTAATAAATAAAATCAATCAGTTGTGCACGACCTTTATTTATTAGACCCACGTAAGATTCAAGCTGTAATATAAACCAAAGATAACTGAACCTTCTTCTGCAAAAAATTAGGAATCTATCGCAGGTGTTTCAATTATTTTGTCCCATACTTCAATATTTTTTCCAAAATAATGTATCTATTTTTATTGACAAGTGTTGAAATTCAGTCGATTCTTCAATTTTCGTAAATTCTAATTCGAAACGAAGGTTTGCGGAAATAAAACATCTTCAAAATATTGAAAAATGTATTTTATGAATTTGCTTTTTCCATAAAGTTTATTAGAATATAAATGTACAATACTTTATATATAACTATTTCGTGCTTTCTTTTCAAATTTATCAACAGACAGTTGAAGTGTACTTTGTCCTGTTACATATACGAGCATTTCGCAGTAGTTATTGAAACGTTATGATACACCTTCGTACACGATATTTGAAATAAGCAGCGAGAGCTGCGTTCTTGATCCTCGTTTTAAAAGAATTATTGTTATAAATACACGTTATCCATGAAAATTAAAACTGTAACAAATAAGTAATTAAAATAACGTCTAGAGAATAACTAGGCATTGAAACGAGTTCAGATTGTTTGGCTGTTTATCAACGCCGCATTTAAAAGTAACACGAGGGCTATTGGTGACAGACCTGGCAATTTTGAACTCCGGTCAAGTGACGAGGACGAGCTGTCACACTACCCATCTAACTTCCCCACCATTGCAACATCTTTGAGTCCCGATAAGTTTTATATCCATCTGCTTTTCTACATGAAGGGTATTTAATGAAATCCAGATTCGAAGCTACGATTCGACGTAATAGCACCATGAAAGAACATGATCTCGTGACCATAACCGCGGCTAAAAAAGTTCAGAAAATTATATAAAGCTCTACATCATAACTATCTGTACTATATAATTATTTATGTTTCGTTGTTCGCTGTATTCAGTGCTCAAATATTAAAAACAAAACTCATTAAATCTCCTAAAATGAAAATAAATCTTTTCTGTAGCTGTCATGTTTTCTTGACAGATGAGTTTTGCAGTATCATAAGTTCACCGCAATTCGATTTAAAATGTCTCTCTTGCGATGGTTGACGGGCTGCTGGCGACAAACGTCATCGTTCGGAACAACGGTCAAGTTCATAGAATACACACCCGTTTTTTGAAGAGCCTGTCTTTTGTAATTCCAAACATTTCTTTGGGCGCTTTCAAGGTCATTCAGTTCAGAGGAGCCCATACTCTTTTCTATGTACATGAAATCCTGCTTGATCAATAGGAAAAATGATTCCATTTTTTTTTTTTAATTATGCGGTATTATTTAAAAAAAAAGAAGAAAAGAAACCCACAAAATTTAACCAGGAGCAAACTTAAAATGTGTAGTATTTTTTCGAACAGAATAAATTGCATCTGGAAATGGATTTTAAAGGAATCTTGATCGTATTAACGGGAATCTAGGCCAAAGATGAGGGGAGGGAGCCTCAGCCTGGCCATTTGTACGGAGCCTAAGTGGACAAAGAGGAAATTCTGATCTTACTAGAGGCATCTTATTTAATCACTTTTAAAAAAAAATTTCAAGAAATATTATGTTAAGGTTTTCTTATATATGTGTAATATTTCTTTAATTTTTTTTTTATCAAATAAATTTTGCTTTGGATTTGATTGTTTTATGAAAGTCGCTCTGAGAAGCAACACAAGGGCTATTGTCGACGGACATCGTAATTTTGAACTTCGATCAAGTGACGAGGACAACACTCTGAGCTGGCACCTCCCTTTCCAAATTTCTCCATCACCTCAATGGGAGGACTTGGGACTTCAACCAGATTAAACGTGCATCAATCCCTCTACACGGAGGTTTTTTGTGGCATCAGGGTTCGAACCCACGACTAGAAGAAAACAACGCTGGCCGTGAACTTGCAACCATAACCACTAGGTTAACGCGGTCATGAATTTTTCTTCAGATTGAGTAACATTCTGACTTAAGAGTGAGGAACGATGCTAAGATTTCGGAGCACCGGGCGCAATAACGAGTGGGGCCCGAACAAATAAATGAATGACTATATAAAAATTTTAGGAAACATTTTTGTATCAAATAGGATAAAGTACATCTATTCAAACCTAAGAAGTAATAATAGCAAATACATTTATATTAACATAAAGGACAATTAATTAAATAGAAATTGGCATTAAAATTAATGCTGCATTATTTTGCTTCGTTTATTTCAACAGAGAATTCCTTTTTTTTTTTATCGTTTTACTTACATTTAAGTTCGCTTAACCCATAGTTCTCCCGTTGGCGTGGATGTTAGGAGAAAGGAAGGGGGGGGTGCCAGCTCAGGTATCATCCTCGTCACTTGACCGTGGTTCAAATTTACGAGGTCCGTCGCCAATAACCCTCGTGTTGCTTCTAGTGCGACGTTAATAAAAACTAAACTAAATTAAGTTCGTTTAAGTTATTTTTTATTAATGCCAACGTTAGGTTCAATTTTGTTTTTTGTTGTTATATTGCGAATTATATATATATGGATTTTTCAGTATTTAAAACTACATTTTTCCTGTATGCTAATTATTATAACTATTATTTTGAGTAATATTTGGTGCGCTTCATTTCAAAAATTAGATTATGTTTTACAGGCGGTCAAGTGACAAGGACAACACCTTCTTTAAACATCCAAACCACGCCTTCATGAGGACTTGGAGCCTCGACAAATTTAATGTGCATCAGTCCCGTAACGTGACAGGTCACGAACAGGTTACGACGGGCAGTACCAAGTGATGTTATGTGATTTTTTTTTACATCTCACTGAGAAGAAACACGTGCATCATTGGAGACGGACTCATAATATGAATCACAGCCAAGTGACGAGGACGACATTTGACCTGATACTTCCCTCTCTAAACTTCCATACCAATGTAAGTCAGACTATTCTAAGACAAATCAGACTATTCTGTGCGAAACATTTGTTAAAGCTATTATAAATTCATTTTAAAAAATATATGAAAACCAATTTATAAAAATATATTAAGAGCCCGTGCAAATTTATAACACAAATTGGAGGACAAAACTAGAATTCTGTTATCTTTCCTTAAAAATTGATTTTTTAAAAACTGACAAATTTAGAAGTTAGACTCTTAATTTACTTTTCAAAGAGAATCATATTACCTTATTCTGTGAAAACAAAATGTTTGTTAATTAACTCTCAAATATACACCACACATTTCCGAGCTTCATGTTAATCCTATGCAGTTTCCTACTTTTCTTCTCAAAGCTAGATTATTGCTGCAAGGAATAACATGCATTCGAAAGAATGGAAAAAAAGGAATATTTCCGCTTGATTACTTTTTTCTTCCTTTCAAAAGCACTTCTTACATCAGAAATATTCACATTCATCGGATGGCTTCATATCGGAAACGATTGGAATTTTTATGACAATGGTGCCAGCAGTGGGATTACAGGAAATGAATGCCTGTGACCAGAGTAATGGAGAATAAATTCGAGAAGCTGTTCGCTTTGATGGCGGAGTTGAAAGCCGGTCAAGAACGCTTGGTGAAGCAAATGTAGACCGAGCAAGAATGTTTGATGAAGAAAATGGAGGCCGGACAAATTGAGTTGAAAGCCAGAATGGACAGGTTATAGCTGGACAAAAGCGTCCAGTGAAGTTTAGTTTCTTATTAACGTCGCTCTAGAAGCAACACGAGGGCTATTGGCGACGGACCGCGTAATTTTGAACCACGTTCAAGTGACGAGAGGATTCCAGTGTAGAGAGGACGACACCTGAGCTGGCACCCCCTCTACAAACATCCACACCCCGCCAACGGGAGGACTTTGGATCCCGACAGATTTCACGTGCCTCAGCCCCGGCTACACAGCGGGTCTTTGGCGGTCAAGGATCGAACCCGCGACTGAACGAAAACCGCCAGCCATGAATCCGAAACCATGACCACTAGGCTACCGCAGCCAAAAGCGTCCAGTGAAAGAAATAACGTTGGTAATAAAGTTGGAAACGGCATCCTGTCTCGAGGAGCTGAAAGCCGAAGCCTATTTTAGTGTGGAATCTTCGGAGACTACCAAGAATGGTACAATAGAAGAGTCTGACGAAAATTCTAGTAAAGAAACAAAGTAAAAAAATGGAGTTATTTCAGTAGAGAAGATGGAGCCAAGTAGAAGGGGTAAGTTGTTGCGAGAATGAGTGAAGCTGAAGAAGCCAAGGTGGAGTGAGTGAAAGTGAAAATTATTAAGAGCCAGATGTGGCTATGCTGCGCCAAACAAGATTTAACTGTAATCTAGACATGAAAAAAAAAAATTGGTTGACAAGAAAGAGAGTCGGAAATAGAGAAGGATCGCTATGATAACCCCGGGGATGGAAGCCAAGGTGCAGACTGATGAAGTCAAAGAGGAAGTCTTTGAATATAGGGAGCAATGTTACGAACATGAAATGACACTTCTCTGTAACGTTTCTCAAAGAAAAGAAAATTTTACTGAGATTTCAACATTTTGCTAAGGAAAGTTTAAGCAATCATCCCTTAACTTAGAGGACGGATTTGGCAACAAAAAGATATTTCCAAAAAGTACTGGAATCTAGTCAATATCTCCACTGACAGTTACGGATTTTTTCTGAATTTCCTCAGGTGAGTGGTGTCCGTACTTACCCCAAGAAGGTAAGCTCCTGAGGACGATACCAACTGTCAATGCGGACTGATCTTGCTTAAAAGACATTCAGAGCTATTTGTTTAAATATGGGTTTGAAGATTCTTTTGTATCAATCGAATTTTCACGGGTATTTTTGCGAGTATTGTCCACGGAAATTGATCCGCAAGTAAGAGAGAGAAAGTAAAGTTTATTGGCGCAAGAGCCAGATATGGCTATGCTGCGCCAAACAAGATTTAACTGTGGTCTAGACGTGAAGAAAAGACACAATTTGGTTGACAAGAAGGAGGGTCGAAAATAGAGAAGGATCGCTAGGGTAATCCGGGGGCGCGTCATCCGTGTTTAACAAAGACAGTAAACTCCATGGGAAAGAAAAATATCACTAGAGGGCCTCGGGGTCATGATGCCCGTGCTTACCTGAAGAAGGCAAGTCCTTGATGTAATCCCCAGGGGCAGGGTGCCCGACTATACCCCCAGACGCTGGGTACCCATTTTAGTAGCCTCTTACGACATGCATGAGTTACAGTGGGACTATTTTGTCATTCCCGGAAATTGATCCGCAAAACCCCTTTAGATCTCTTCAACGCCCACTGGTGGGCGGTATCTACCTCGTTGGAACCACAACTCTACACTAAGGCAACACCAGGACTTTGAACCTCGTAGATTCAATGTGCTCTTCCCAGATATACGTTGGTCTTTGGCACTGAATGAAATTTGAAGTTTAAGATCTGAAATTTGAAGTTTAGAACCAGATCTTTGCCGCGCCAATTAATGTTTTTGTGATCCAGACATTATTCGCTGACGAGGCCGAGTCATCCGTCAACTTTAGGTAGTTTTTTATTAACGTCACACTAGAAGCAACACGAGGGCTATTGGCGACGGATCTCGTAATTTTGAACCTCAGTCAAATGACAAGGAAGACACCTCAGCTGGCACTCCCGGCGGGTCTTTAGCGGCCAAGGCTCGAACCCGCGACTGAACGAAAACCGCCGGCCACGAATCCGAAACCATGACAACGGCCACGTCATCCGTCAAGACGACGGTCATCGCGTCTTGACGGATAACGGAAGGGCAAAACGCGAACTCATTACACTTCAATTACTCAGAGGCCTCCTTTTTCACAACAGGAGTAAAGAGCGCCTACTAACTGGCCCGGTTAGCGAATTCTTTTCTTGCTTAGTTCTCGCAGGCGCAGCATAGAGCTCTTATTTGCAGACCCGCATATCGGCAGTTCAAACCTGACTCATAAGAACCTCCCCCAACAACTGATGAAACTCCATTAACCACACTAACACGGTACTTGTTTGAACAAGGATTTATTGGACTGAGTTATAATCACTCCCGTTACATACGACATACCTCTTTATCGCAAACTTTGGATAAATGATGATGATATATAGCTAGTTTCTCTTGATTCGAGATACCACACGGCACCACAAGAGGCATTTGAAGTCAAATTTTATTCAACTAATTCCGCAGGATTGGTTTCCGAATAGGACGAAGTTTGCTAGAGTCCGTAGCCCGGTTTGACTTTGATCTCCTATCTGTTGTACTGTGCGAGATAGCATGACTTAAGTTTCTACACTTGCCCTGAAGTTTATTAAAAAAAGTGGTATTTAACAATTTGCATGAAGGTTTGAAAATGCTTTTAAGTTAAGTGAAGAAATTAGAGTTAGAAATTTAAGGTTTAAAGTCAAAAATTTAAAAGTTAAGAATTGCAAGAAATATTAAAGGAATTTTGTTGGGCCTGCCTGGGAGTTGTACTGTGAAGCTGACTCGTCGACGGTGTGATTGAGTTTAAGTGAGTTTCTTGTACTGTTGAATAATTTGGGGTGTATTTTTCAGTTTTCTCAAGGGAGTTATAGTTAGTATTGTCTATGTTGTTGAAGAACTTCCTTGATATTTTGACAATGAATAGTTTTATTACAGGGTAATTTAGTGCAGCTCTACATTTCGCATATAGAAGCTCGTGCCAGTAATTTGCCTAACGATGGAATTTTAAGCTTTTTTCAATAATATTAATATTTGCATTTGCAGAAAGCCCTCAGACAGTTCACGCATAGGTAATAATAGATCTGAGAATCAGATATAAGCATTTTGTTCGTGGGATTTAGCAGAATCTGAGAATAGAATAAGCATTTTGTTCATGCGAGATACTAGGAGGAGAGTTTATCGGCTACTGCTCGGAAATTCTCTTTAATCTGTGTTAAATGTTGTCTGAATGTCTCAGTCTTATCAAGGATCACTCCAAGATACATTCTTTACTTGGACGAGAGGACTTTAGTGTCATGTAGGTAGATATCAGAGTTTATGTTAAATGAGAGAGTTAATTTCCTTTTAGTTGTGAAGAGTACTGCTTATGTTTTACTAATGTTATTTTCCATTCAATGAACAGTTTTCAAGTGCTGAGAGGTGTCTATTAAGTGCAAGGGCGACTGCTTTGGGATTTTCGTGGCGCACAAAAATTGCACTGTCCTCAGCATACATACAAGTTACATCTTTGGGATGCTATTCATGATTAAGCTGGATACAGTTGGAGAGATTACACTTCTTGATTGTTCTCCTGCAAGAATATTTCTGATTTCTGAGAAAAAGTTATTAATTATGACAGTAAAATTACGATTTTTAAGATATAGAGTTAGTTAGGATGATTAATTTAGGATGGGTCTTCGACAAAATCGGAGCTCGAACATAACTCTGGCATTCGTCTGTCACAAATTTAAAATACTGAGATACTTAATCCATTGGAGTTTGGAAGTAAAATAAATTTAATAAGCACAAAGGCATCATAATTTTATACATAAAATTATGAATGCATAGCAATAGTCTATTTGGAAGGCAATTTTTAAATAATTTAAAAATTACCTTAAATTTTTAGTAAATTTCTACCGAGTAGCGATAAGAATTTTTTTTAAATATCAATGTGTTTTCCTCATAGAAAGCATCTAGAAATAAAATAAAATTTGAGAATAACACTACTAATTAATACAAGGCTATAGTTTTAATGATTTTATATATTTCTGAAGAAAATCTCTGAAAAAAATAATTTTTGAAATTTTTTATGATTTAAATAGCAAAATGAATTTTTTACAATATTTCAAACAAATTTCTCGTTTACTTAAGGGGGGGGGGGTGGAGATTTTTTGGACTTCTTTTATAATAGCTTTTACAAAATTCCGAAGACCACAGTCTTTGTTTAAAAAAATTTTTTCTTCAATAAAAGGGGAGGGGGTGGGAGCTAAATTTTGGGACGTAAATTTTACCTTCGTTTAGAAAAAATAAAGCTAATAAAAAATATCCTACTTAACTTCTGCAACACCAAACTGCAAAGGCTTAGCTCTATTATGAATATACTTTAGTATATCATACTTTCATAGTTTATGTAATTTTTATAAAATATTACCTAAAAAACTAGAATAATAAAAATTATTTGTTAAAGTTTCAGCTTCTATACTTTAAATCACTGCTTTATAATTCAATTTTGATACACTTACACAAAAAATAAAACACAACACAATTTTTATTTACAGATTATTTAAATTTTAATGCATGAATTTTAATATCTTATTATTTGTGCGTGTGTAATTTTATCTTTGTTTCACAGTAAGAAATATATTTTAATGAAATTTTCCAGCCCCAATATTTGGATGCAGAATTATTTTTTTAATAAATTAAATTTTTTTAATTGATATATTTTCTTATGAAAATAAAATTCCTTGGGAATTTTATTTTTCTCTTTCACAGTAGGAACTAAGTATAAAAATTTCCAATGATGCAAAATTCTCAAACTATCCAGTTTTAAAAAAAAATACCTCGATTTTTTAAAAATGATATAAATATAACCTTCTCTTTCAGAGAAATGTATAACAATAACATAAACAATCGAAATATATTACAAAAGTTTATTCCCTATTTTATATTACAAAAATGGTTCAAAAATATCCATTAAACGTGAGAAAATTACAGATCATTAGGCTTCAGAATTAAAAGTGATAAATATATAAAATTAATGCTGGAGGAAATGCACCAAAAGTGCACAATTATTTTAGCCAATCATCATCTTCATCATCATCATCGTCGTCATCAAAGAGTGGAGGAGGCTGTGGTTTCCATATCTAGGGTGACAATTAACTTAATAAACATAATATATTTCCAAAATAATAAATTCCTTTTAAATTGTTAGTATAATATAAAGAAACATGCACTTTAATTTTTGGGACATGCAATCTACAGTTCAAGGATAGTATAAATTTACTATGGAAATGCACTCCATGCTTCTGAACATAAGTCTAACATGTTACAAGAAATATTTTGAAACAAAATATTTTAAACTAATAAATTACGATAGATTTTTACTGATGACTGAAAGAAGTATAGATGTAATGAAAATATATATCAATTCTTACAAATGTGCTTGCATATTGACAGGCAATAGTCCTTGTCAATATAAAATCATAGAGAATGAAATAGATTACAAAGCTCTGAATAGATTATTAGCTGAAATAGGTTATTAGTTCTGTTTTAATTACAAAGAAGTATTTAAAAAGGAATTAAACAATTCACAATAAAATTTATTTTATTCTAGTTTTCTAAAAAAAAGTACTTTTATTCTAAGATATTACAGTACCAGGTTTATTAGCAGAAGTCTACATAGAACAAATCCTCAGGGATTTATAGAAATAATTGTGCACAAAAATTAAAAGAAAAATGGACATCTGATTATCGGAAGAATTACTAAACAATTTTGAAAAATCTATCTTAAAAAAGTATTTAAAAATAGAACAAACACAAACAGAATTTAATTCCCTTTTTTCTGCTTTTTCTTGCAATAAATAAAAAAAATATCTAAATACATATTTAAAATTTTAACCTTTTCTTTTCATTATGTGCAACTATTTCATAACAGTAACATATATCAGTGGCATATCAAAAATTTTAAAGTTGTAAAACTGAATATTTTTAACTAATTACTCTATTCTCTTCTTAAAATTTAGAACAGCAAATACGATATGACTCAGAAATAAGATTATCTCTGAAACAAGGAAACAACATTTCAAATATAACAATACAAAAGCGATACAGACATACATCTAGCACAAGCAAACCAGATTTCTTTTGTTTTTAAAAAATAAGTTTAATAAATGATACCAACTACAAATTCTGATATTACATTAAAAAATAGGGGTAAATAATAAAAAACTAGAGCTATTTACAGTCCATTTAAAAAAAGCTTGAATGACATATTTCAAATTTAAGATTTTCAAATGCACAGAGCTCATTATCGTGTAAATCTAAAATCTAATTAGATGGCAATACATCTCTATAAAATAAATATACACCCAATATAACAATTCTTTTAAGTTAAGATTGTTGTCATTGAAGATCAATACTGTAAATCCTGTAACAATTTTGTTACATCAGAAAATGTCACCAAATGATGCAATATTCTGCCAACAATGGAAAAGCAAGAAATCAAACATATTTCACAACCATTGACTAGTGTTGTCATTATTTTAAATAAGGGCTTTATCAGCTATTATCATTAAAACCTATTTGTTTTTTCTCTATACATTTTGGATAAAATGATAAAAATTTGGGACCTGCTTACAACAGAAAAGAATGCTGTAAAGCGTTCTTAAAGATATGGAACCTAGGCATAAAAAAAAAGAATAGGCCTGATATGTTTTTACATTTGAAAACAGACAAAAAATGGTGTTATGAAATGTGGCAAGAATGATTGTTTATTAACATCAGTGTGATTGTGACAGTGTGATTGTTTATTAATATCCCACTGAGAAGCAACATGAGGGTTATTGGCAATGGACCACATAGTCTTGAATTTCTCAACAAGTGATAACACCTGAACTGTCAGCTCCTTCTCTAAACTTCCACATGATGCCGATAGAAGGACTTGGGACCCCAACCAGATTTAATCAGCATCAGTTTTGCTACATGGTAGATCTTTAGTGGCATCACGATTTGATGAGAATGCTGATTGTGAGCCTGCGACTGAGACCATTAGGGTACTATGGTCACATTGTGGCAAGAGAGCATTTATTGTTAGTTTTTGTTAGATCAGTGACTACTCTTTTCCTAGTATTAAAAGAAAACATTGAAGATGAATCCACCATTTTATTTCAGATTCATTGATAAGTTTATAAAATCAGAGAATCAAGAACTAAAAAATTCAGACATTTCAAAACAGACCAACATTAAAATATTTTGAGCTTAAGACTAATTTATGCACAAACATTTGAGTGACTATGGGGATCAATGAAGCAGCAAATAAAAAAAAAACATACATGAACTATGATCTACCACTTTAGACTCATATATTGATGAATTTATACAGTGTTGGTTTCACAATGAAGATAACCCATTCATTATCCTCTTGAATCAAATTACCAATTTTTGGCAACCAAAAAGATTGGTATAAGTTTGGCTGAAACTGCAACAACTTTCATTGGTCAACTGGAGAATGTGCACATGTTCATGGTCCTCATGGTTTTACATAAGTACCAAATTACTTCATATAACATGAAATTTTTTAATACATCTACCAGCATTGCAATAATATGGACAGAGTAAATTTATTTAATAAATCTTCTGATAGGCATCATTTCATTTCTACTAGTATATAATGGTTGGTTGGTTATATAAGTGGAAAGGTTATATTTGGTCAACTTGAACAAAACATTTGAAAATTCATGAAAAAATATGTACCTGCCATCTAGACTGAACCCCGAAAATGCAAGAGGGGAAAAAGGGAATGGAATGCTAAGAAGAGTTGAAAACAGAGAACGATCACTAGAATCACATCACTAGTGTTTACCAAAGACAGCAAAGCCCCAGCGAGGAAAGGAAAGAATGCTCAGGGATATTGGGGGGGGGGGGCTTATAAATCACATATTTACCTCAAGTAGATAAGCCTCTGATGTGCCCTTATACAATGATTTTTCATTTAGATTCTTCCATATCATACAAAATAAAATAATTTGTAATTTTAAAGTTAAAAAGTAAATACATTTTAAATATTATGTTACAATTGTTAAGAATATACAATTTGATAAGTTATGCTACAAGAAAAACTCAATAGAAATAAAATTAAATATAACTACAAAATATGATTGCTAGTTGGATCATTATACATGTTGCCCATGCCAATTCATGTAACAGAATATACTTATTACCTAAGTCTAGAAATGGATATAAGTACATATATCTATCTTTCTTTTCATAGTTACAAAACTTGAATATTTGTTGTAGGTCAAACTAATTTGTTAGTCTTCTAAGTTAAGAGATAAAAAAGAATTTAGGTAAGAGGGAAAAAAAGTTTCACTTCCTTGATGCAAGACAATTAAGTTAAAATGTTAAGTAACTTGCACATGCACTAACCATGCACCCAAGCACCAATCCAAAACACCACATAAAGAAGCAATAAAGCAATAAAGATTTTCTGAGCCAGTCTTCCAAATGCATGAGGAGCTATTCCTTGTGGTGGCTACATACACAGTAGGTAAAGTAAAACATAGAAAGCAAAATAATAAACATAAAAATATGGTAAAGCAATTAATCATTATTAATGTATTTATGTTAATAATGTATGATAAATTTTAAGAAAATAACACGCAACAAAAATTTTCATAATTAACACATAAAATGGAAAATGAATCAGCTATTTATAGTATTTATTAAAAAATACATTTTAATGCAAGAAAATTTTTAAGAAACATTTTATCTATAATTAAACATGAGATTATGTCACTTTTTTTATATTAATTACATGTAATTACTTTTAGAGGAAAAAAATAAAAACATTTGTTCTCCCATCAAATGAAATTTTAATCAATTTATTGAAATTTCTATCTACAGTATGTTAAAATTTTTTAAACCTTTTAAAAAAAGGCAAACATAATAAAAAGCATATTATTTCTGCATTAAAAAACACTTTCACCAGATCTCCTTTTTTCTGTACTTTTCATTCCTTTCTTTTTCAAACAATACAAGTTTTCTATAATACAAGTTAAACAATACAAGTTTCGCTGTTGGTTATGATAAAGAATTTAATAATTTGAAATCATCCTTATATATCAGGTACATTTTGGTTGTTTTTCACTATTTAAACCACACAAATCTATTATACTACTTTACAGTTATTATTCAATCATGAAATGTAAACATCATATTTGAATTGTTTGCATATTAATAATTTTACAATCTATGAACTTTGAAATAAAAATTATGCAAATCTTTGGCCTTTAATTTGCATAATAATGCAGGTCATAAAATTATGAGTGTGTTTAAAATTATATGAACATAAATGTACCTTTCTGCACCTAAGCAGTAAACATTTAATTAGTAATAATTTACATTAAGTTAAAATGTAAGTACGAAGTTTTATATTTTTAGTTCATTAATCATTAAATATATAGTTTTCCTCAATTTTTCCTTATAATATATTTTATGCACAACATCTAACTTAATGAAATAAGAATTTTCATAATAGCCCAATATTTGGCAATTTTCTCATGAGTCTATATTTACATTTAACATAAATTGGATAGATTACATGGTCACTAACATTATTGGAACAAAATATGCACATTAAAATGCAACAGACACAGGGAACAAAACAAACATTACATAAAGAATACCATTACCAAAGCTATTTTACAGTTAGTAGGGTTAATTTCATGCAATTGAAAAAAAATGTGAAAGAGAAAAGACATGCAGGCACTACTGCGGTGAATACCTCAAACAGCAAGTTAGCATGCAGTTTGAAAAGAAGCCCGTCTTATACCTTGCTTCCCTCAGGAACAGCAAACTCATTACTTGAGAAGAGTTGTTCACTGCTCTAAATGTGATTGAAGCCAGTGTTAGTTAAAGAATTATTAGAAAGCACTATGCAAATATGACTGAAAGGCATGAAATATAAGAATCCATCACCAATATACAAAATTTACAATTATGCACAGCAAAAGTTGCACAAAAACCATACAAGAAATTTCATGTTTGAGAAGAAAAGTGCAAAATTAAATTTTCAGTACTTTCTCAATTCCTTATTTCAATCAATACAAAAATAAGTTTTAAAAAAATCAAATACATTAAGTATTTTATAAATCAAAAGGAAAAAAAAAATCAATACTTGCTAGAATAATAATTCAGAAAATTTTAAATTGGGAAGCAAAATTTTAAAATCAGCACGAAAATGCTATTGTTAGAAATAAATTGCGAATAAAAATAAATGTCACACATGTCTTAAGAATTTCTTGATGTTATTTAACTTGCTTAGAGTGCTATCAGACAATTTTTGCTTAAGCTGATAAAATTTCCAATACAATAACTGGTAAAGAATTACATTACTAGGAAAGTTTAATCATATTCGCTAAGAATAGCTAACTGCTTTTAGATTATATTCCTCGTTTCTGATGTTCTCTCTCCAAAGCGTGAACTGAGAGAATAACAATTCTTTTCACATAATCAAATAAAATAATCCCTGAGCCTGTTAGTCAATAAATACTTTCAAGTAGCACATCAATATTTTAATTCAAAAATATAGAATTAAGAATGTTTTCAATTTTTCATAATATTTTATACATATTTTTAAAAAATTATAGAAAAGGAAATCATCAAAAATTATTAGTTTTACACTTTCATAACATCAGAGAATATTCTGCATTAAATAAGAATAAAGTATAAATATTTTATATTTTAAAATTGCTGTTTTCAAATTGAACACTATTTACTGATAGAATGCAAGGAGAAAAATGAACCTACCTTAAGTGAAATGTTAAAAAATTTATAATATATAAAACAATTAAACTTTTAAAAAATTTTCATGGTCAAAGATTTCAAATACTCTGATGAGATATTCTCTCTTCATAAGGTGATAAAATTTCCATTATCTCATATCATTGGTTTTTTCATATACATTAAGAATTACTTACTTCAGGAGATGAACGGTTTACATTTACTTCTTTAGTATTTTGAGGGATAACTTTAGTCTCTTCTGCTTTGGAAGTTTGAGGAACATTAGTTGACTTTGAACCATCTGCAGATAAAATGAATAAAAGCAGCAAAAATAAATTAATTTCCGAAGATAAATAACACACACAAATAATTACTTTTTAAATAAATGAGCGATAAGTTTGTAAAGAGCCAAATGACTAAATGGAAGTTTTCTAGAGAAAATAAGTTTTGGTGTTTATGGGGTAAGAGCTAAATCTGGGTATGTCGCACTAAACATTTGTTGAAAAGTAGCCTAGATAGAAATAAGTAAAAAATTTGACGACAAGAAGGGCCAAAAATAGAGAAGGATCTTTAAGGTACCCCAGAGGACTATCACCAATGTTTACAAAAGACAATTAAACCCCATGTGAAAGAAAAAGATCATTAAGGTACCTTAATAAGGGTATGATACCTGTATTAATCTAAAAAAGGCAAGTTTAGTTTAGTTTTTATTAACATCACACTGGAAGCAACACAAGGGCTATTGGCGACAGACCTCGTAATTTTGAACCACGGTCGAGTGACAAGGACGACACCTGAGCTGGCACCCCCTCTCCTAACATCCACACCACGCCAATGGGAGGACTTTTAGCCCTGACAGATTTAATGTGCATCAACCCCTGGCTACACGGTTGGTCTTTGGCAGCCAAGGATCGAAACCGCGACTGAATGAAAGCTGCAGGCCACGAATCCGAAGACCATGGTCACCTAAAGAAGGCAAGCCTCTAAAGGAAGAATTTTCCTAAGAAATTGAGTTATAAATTATGATCATTGCAAGATGAGAATATTTAAATAGATTTAATTTATACCACATAAAAACTAAATACTACAGGTCAAGAATTCAATTTTTTATGCTTTACATATATCCTTACAAAATGATATGCAATTTTATATCTTCTACTGACAGAGGTAAAATAACATGAACAGTTTCTATGTTATATGAGTTATAAATCATGTCAACAAAGACAAGATAAAAGATATATGACAAGATAAAAGAATTACAGATGTAACTGTTTTTGTTTCCTTTAAAGCATAAAAAATTTCTAAGTTATCTCTAGGCAAATGTAATTTCCAAATGTTCTTTTTTTAACTGAATACGTCAAAAAGGTACTTTTTTAATTCTCATTATTCTTTAAGAATAAAAAATGCAGTTATACATATGTATACATAATTAATATTAAATGTTGTAAATTTATTGATGCTGATCAATAAAAATACAACATTCATAGATTTGAATTCTAATATATCCTTTTAATAATATTAAAATGTACTTAGATCAGACGGGTCCCATAATTCATAAACTTGATAAAATGATGAAGTAAAAACTTTATTCTCAAGTTTCTATTCTATTCTCTAAGATTTTTACATTACTCCATACGAGACCTTCTAGAACCAGTCAGATTTAATACATATTCATTTTAAATCTGATAGTTTTTATAGTATCGGGTTTCATATGTAAAATTTCTATATTCAACCAAGATTCTATATCTATTTTAACTGAATTAGAACTATAATAAAGTCCTTTTCCACTTGAATTATTACGTTTTCTCCTTAAAGAAATAGTAATGTTCAACTCAATTTAAAATTCATTACTAAAACACTTGTTTATAATTAGTCTAAAAGAAAAAGAATATCCCAAACATTTTTAAGAAAAGGATGAAAAACATGTTGGAGAAATTCTTCATAAAAGCTTTCCCATATTTTAAAGACAAGATCATTAAAGAATGTTGTCAGCCTAATAAATGTTTTTAAATAAAATGTTCCATACATCATAAATAACAAGTTCTAAATCATAATTAATTCTTTTCCTTTTCTTAAAATAAAGCTCAAGAACAATGTCATTAAAACTTGGGAAGCATTATTACAAAATTTTTAACTCAAAAATATAATTAATTCACCAAACTTTACCTAAATTGCTGTCTACACCATTCTGATCACATGCAGCACCTTCTGGAACACTGTCAACTTCTGATTCAACACCTGATTTTTCAAAATCGCTATGTTCTTCTACATATTTATCACCCTCAGATGTTTCTGAAATTGCAGCAGTGTTCACTTTACTTTCAACATTAAATTCATCTAATCCATTCTCTTGAATTGGAAGTGGCGATGAGCTGATCTCTTCAGCAGCTTTACTTTGAAGGTTGCTTGTTTGTGGTTCTGATCCATCCGTCTCGGACACATTTGAGTTTTCGGCCAATGCTGCACTAGTTGCTTTCACTAAAAGTAAAATAAATAAATTAATTAAAAAAGATCAATAAATTAATAGATACAAGTAACATATGATGGTCTCTTTTCAAAATTGTAAGGCACTTGCAATATTCAATAATAAAATAAAATACACACTTAAGTTATTAATTCAAACGCCACAAAATTTATAGAAAATTATTTTATTACTTCGACTTCAATGGATGTGACATGATAGTATCTTTTAATGGTGCAAGAGCCTGATGCAATTATGCTGTGCTGAACAAGTAAAGCTGTGACCTGGACATTTCAAAAAATTTAGAAAAGATAAACTAGTTGATGAGAAGGGTTGAAAATAGAGAAGGATCTCTAGGATATCCCAAGGCATGTCAACCCTGTTTACCAAAGATAGTAAACCCATGGGAAAGAAAAAGATCCCTAGGGTACTACTTCAATGAAATAATGTAGGCTATATGTACAAGAAAAGATCAAATTTTTGTAGTTTTAGTTATTTCCTGTGCTTAACACACTTTACTTGCATGTACTACATTAAATTTTAAACAATATTGCATACTTTTTGTCTAAATATGTTATTTTTAGTGATTTTCCTGTAATCTAGTGATGCTCTGGAGAGTACTGAACTTTGAAATGTGATAATTAAATTTATAATGGAAATTGCATGTTAATAAGCAAGCAAATTAAATAATTCAAGAGTTTGTTATTTATAGAAATTTTTTGAATAAAATTATTTTTTAAAAGTATAATTTTAACACCTTTTTTCAGCAAGAGATATCAAAGATACAAGTTTCTTCGCCACTGAGATTATAAAAATTACTAGTTAGTTCACAAGAAATTTGTCACATTTAAAATTTATATGATTACTGTAAATAACCATATAACTAAGAAATGAAAAATAATAGTTTTAAATTTATCTTTTTTACATGCTAGTTCAATCTAATAATATTTAAGAATTTTTTTAACATATGAAGTTAGTCATCGGAAGATTACACTCATTTCAATCACTTTTAAAATGTTCAGACTATTATCTTTAAAAATCAACACATTTCAAAATTTATACTAGAATGAAATTTATAAAGAAATTATAAGTCAAAAGACAATATAATTAATGCCACAAAATTAACTGTCAAAATATTTGTAATTGAAAAATAGCATATAAATTACATATTTAAAAAGGTAATAAATTAAATTTAAAATTAACTACCAGATTCAACATCTTGCTCTGAGGAACTAGAAGAAGCTCTACTTTTCATTTCAAGCATCTGGAATGTTAAAACCTAATAGATGGAAAAAAAATCTTATTTGATAATAGAGTATGATAATGACTTAAACAAACATAAAAAAAAAAAGAAAGAAAAAAATGTGACATACAAGTGAATGAAATAATAGAGAAAGCAATTCAATATAAATTTATTAAATACAAAATAACAGCTGCATAGGTAATTGAAGAGATAGTCAAAAAAATATTCTTTATGCTAACTTGAATCTGATGGCTCGTATAATTCATAAATATTTATATAATGAACGTAATATACATCCTCATATTTAACAAATGAAGCTTTTCAAAGCAATAACACTTGTCTTTCTATTCCATTTAAAAAGAAATATGAAAAATAATTGAATAAATTATTTAATATATATATATATATATGTATTACTACCAAAGAAGTAAAATAAGAAATTTTAAAAAATTTGATAAATAGATGATTTCGTAACAGTTCACAAAAAAAAATAATATGACAACAGATATAGAACAGTTAAACCTTAAATCGTGGTAGTCAGGGTTTAGTTTTAATAAAAGTGTAAGCTACAGCTTTAATACTCATAAAAAAAATTGAGTCATAATATAGATTCCAACATTTTTTAGTAACATTTATACTCTTTTGACTTTATTTTTAAATCATTTCAGAAATCTTTAATACAATAAAAATCTTTATAGATCTTAAAATTTGACCAATAAAATATGATTGATTGTACAGCTTATTTCAATGACTACAAGATCTTCAAAATAATCTCTTACAAAAAAGAATAATAAAAATAATAATCTAAACTAGAACATTTTACTTTAAAAGAAATGGCGATTTGCATCCAATCCAAACATATATATTCAAAATAGATTTTTTTTAAAAAAAGTATTAAAATGGTTGACCCACTCTTAGCCCCTAACTATCAAAGAGTACATCTCAAAAACAACCTTTCATTCATCACTTCTTAGTCAGATTTTTATCTCTTCTTTTTTGCAATAAGAGTTACTGTTTGCACTTTATGATATGGGGACTAGCAGGATCATAAAAGATTCCTATTCTACCCTTGCACTTCTTTACTGTTTTGTAAATGCACAAGCACCTTTTGATTTCTTTCTTTTTCATGTTTTTAATTTCTTTTATTCTGAGAAAAAGTTTGCTATTACAAATTGGAACTCCACGGCATGTTTATACCATGGTATATAAAATTGGAAGGAAAAAAAAAAGATATTAATGTCTGCTCAGGAAGTCCTAATATCATCTGAAAAAATATTGATCTAAATTAAATAAAAGAGGAACCATGATAAAACCGTGAGTTTGCAGGGTCCAAATGTACTTCAAATACATCCAAAAATATAGTTGGTTTAATACATAAAATATCTTACCCTAATACTCTGCAGAGTTAATTCTAGAACTTTAGTTCCAGGATAAGAAGTATTTGTTTCAAATTTTCCTTGTAAGATTTTGAATAAAGCATTCATTACTTTCTTTATCTAAAAGAAACAAACAAATAAAATTTTTAAATTAACTTAAGAACATAAATTAGGATAAACAATTCAAATAAGTAAAGTATAACAATGAAACACTAATTTTGGAAGAATAAACAAGAATTTTTAATTTCACTTATTCAGTATTTTAAATAAATATCCTAATTTGCAAAAAAAATATTGAATTAAAAGAGATAAATACAGATAGTATTGCCAAAAAATTTTCTTAATTGCATTACACATATTTCACAGATTTTATGTTTTGAATAACTGATATCTTGAAATGAATATGTGAAAGTGTATAAGCATTTTTTAAGTGTTTGATAATAAGCACTTTAATATGTGAGATAATTAATATTTTAAACTGTAGGATAGCTAAGATTTAATGAAGTCTTATATTAGAATTGTTTTTTAAGAGGGAAAATATTTTTCATATATTGGAATTATGCATAACGCTTAGTAAAAGTAAAATAAACATGTAAGAGTGATGAATATGTAAAAAAAAGAAAGAAAAGGAAAACTAATTTTAATAAAGGAATGTGCTTATCCAATGTTTTGCTTTAATTTACTTTTTTTTTTTAAACAGAAGACATCTTTCATTTCTATAAAAATATAAAAATTGTTATTCTGTTAAGTCACATATGGTTTATGTGTTCTTAATTAAAGATATATGGGTGATTTTGGTTTCCTTTTATTTTGGAAGAATTTGTAATCATTTAGTATTTGATATAATGTGTGTTTATGGGCACAATTATTATATATACAAGGTGTGACTATTAAATAGTGAGAATGATGTTGCTACAGAAGAAATATACATGCACCAAAAGACAGCGACCAATAGCTGTTTAGCGTAAAGTCTTCTCTATCGAATGCAGTGCTTTTCGCTTCTGTAAACAAATCTGTATAGCCATAGCCTTTGTTCACAATAGTTGTTTTTTATTTTGCCAGAAAAATAAGTGAGCAATGAGTTGTTGTGAAATTCCACATGAAACTTGGAAAAATCATTATTGAAATTTATAATTTATTGAAAGAAATGTATAGCAATGAGTGTTCATTGCATACACGTTTTTGAGTGGTTTAAGCATTTTCATGATGGTCGAGAAGATTATTCCTGCCCAGGTTGTTTTCCGCATGAAATTCAGATGACAATATTGAAAAAAAAAATTGGTAATCTGATTTGATCTGACTCTTGGTTAAGTATCTGTACAACTGCTGAGACTGTAGGAATTGATTAAGAATCTATACTGCAAATTTTCCCACCAAGACAATGCACTGGCTCATTCCACATTGTCTGTCAAGAGGTTTCTAGCCAAATACAACATCCCAATGATAGAACATCTACCTTATTCACCAAATGTTGTGCCATGCAACTTCTATCTGCTTCCGAAGACAAAATTTGCAATAAAAAAAACAAGATTTAAGCCTGTGTAAGCTGAAAAGAGAAAGCAGCATGCATCCTTAAGGAGTTGAGAAAAGAAGACTTCAAATACTGTTTTGAAGAGCAGAAAATGCACATGAAGAGTTGTTATAGAGGTACAGGAGTTTCTATATTGAAGGAATAATAAGTAAATACGTATGACATCAAAATAAAATGTTTTACAGTGTCAGTCTTGTTCTTTAATAGATGCATCTTGTACATTTGATTTCAGATAAACGATTGCATACCATTTTATTCCTCCCAATCTTTATTTTCGAGGAAGGATGTAGAGTATATGACACCTGTTGGTGAGATAAAATTGCGGTAACCCCTTCTTCGCATAAGAGAGGGTTTGCCAGCGTATTGAAAGAGATGCAGCCTGTACTCATATGCAGGAAGTAGAGGCGAAACAAGCTCCGATATTTGTAAAATAAATGTTGTTTTGTTAAAGACCTGGATATGTCCTTATACCCAAATGAACACTAGTGAATTCTCCAGCAGTTAGGAAGTAAGAAAGTTATTTGATGAAATTATCACAACTATAATACATTGACACTATACTACAATATAGCTAATACATTATTTTCATTTTACAACTACTAATTTTATAATATTTTAAATATTATTTTGAGACACATACATAACATCCCAATATATTTACTTTTATATGTATTTTAAGTTCCTTTTCAAATGAGCAACACTAATTCAGACCAATTTTTTAAAAAGTTTTCTCATATGAAATTAAATTTTCATTCAAATGTTAATCAATTGTATTGACTATACAATTAATTTAGACCTTTTCAAATAAAAAAAATACTCATATATTAACATCATATTCAGACTTTGCAATCCTGACAATAGCAATATGTTTCATTATGTTGCCTATTTTTGTTACAATTATCCGCTTTCCGTCCACTAAAAAATGTATTTTTCATACTTTGACCTTACAAAACTAAATGGATTTTTGCATTATATGTTTCAGGGAAAATTCCTACTTTATGAAATGCTTCTAAATATTAAAGACTCAAAATTATGAATGTATAAAAATGTGACAAACATGAAAACTGAGATATTTTTCTGCCTAAAAATGTACTCTGAATTTGGTTTAAGCTCCCTGACATAAGGTGAAAATACACTTAAGGTATTAGAGAGTAAAAAAGCAGGAATAATATTTACCTCTCCAGAAAAATCCGGAGAAACTTGACTAAGACCAGAGGCTCTTAGTTGTTTAATTTCTGCAACTAGCTCAGCTATTTCACTGTCATATTTCTCTTTCATTGCTTTCGTCTTTTCATAAAACACTTCATACTATATGTAAGAGTAAAAAATAATTATTTTTAAAATGAGAACAAAAATATAACTATAAACAACAAGGCAAGATATTATTCTATGCATAGATCCTCCATACCTTTCTTTTCCATGACAAAGCTTTTTCAAGTTCTTTCTGAAGTTCATGAATTTTTTTTTCACATATTTCCTGAGACATTTCAGAAGTCTTTAGCTAGAAAATTATTAGTACTTATGAACAAAAAGAAAGGAAGAAAATAAAAACTGAAGAGAAAATTACTGATAGAGTAAATATGAAAGAAATGTAAAAAAATAGTTATGATTTTTGTTAAAGGGAGGGGGAATGAAACTTGAATGGGAAAAATAAGCATTTCTAAATATTATTACAGATCAAATATCAAAGAAATTCAATAATTTCCATAATTCATTCATCTAGATATATTAAACAATAAATACAATTTTTTTTAAAAAAAAAAAAAAAAGGAGAGAGCATGAATAACATAGTTTTCAAAATCTTAATTTGCCACAGGAGAACAAATTAATTTTTTTTCTTAATAATGTGACATATAAATTTTTTTTAGAAAATAATAAGTTAAAGATCATTCTGAATAAATAATGGTTTTAACAAGTTTGCCGTTTTCTATAAGAATACTTACAATTGGCAAACTGAATTTACTTGCTAGTTACAAAATAACTTGTTATTAATATCACTTTAACTAAATCACAGAGTACAAGTATTGCCAAAGCAAATGCACATAATGTTTAAATGCTTGGGGAACAGGAGATGACCAAATAATACTCCTAGTATGCTGAAATGGCTAATTTATATCTAAAAAAATAATTTAAAATCACAAAAATGCAAATAGGATCATGGAAGATGTGAATGGGCCCGCCATATCAATATCAGCAATTACATGTAAATAAATGACATAAATTTACCATTTTTAACCAAATTTCCAAGATATAAAGTTTATTAAATTTCATATAAACTTTTACAATTAATTTTATTTCTTGAATTTTTATTCAAACAAAAACAACTCTAATTCACAAAAATTATTTGACCTTTATAATAATAATAATAATAAAAAGATTTAATAAAATATTTTCAAAAGTTTATGTATCTGTTGTACAATAAACATTCTGGAGTGAAAGAAAATAATTGGAGAAAAATATTTGATTTAACTGAAATATTTTACCATATATAACAATAAAAAAAACAGAGAAACAAAAATATGTTTTGCATAAATATAATGAAACTTTTCACAAAAGAAATAAGAACCCAACATTACCCTTTCCTGTAATTCTTGATTTTTTGAAAGCAAATCTTCACTTTCGTTCAATATTTGTTCTTTTTCTCTTTTAAGAATTTCCTTTTCAATGGTAAATTGGTCACTAATATCACCCTGCAACAATGAGCATAACAAATCAAAAATTTAATGCATGCAAGTTTATTTTATATTTTAAAGAAGAAAAATATTACAAAACCATATTATTACACATTAAATAATATAGTCTTCTTTCTATAATCCAGCACTTCCCCTTTCCCACATTTTTATGATACAGATCTTATTTTAGGCACATAGATCTTATTTTATGCCTTCTACTTCAATAAAATAATGTTGTCACTGAAAGCTAAACAGAACATTATTTTTTGTAGTTTCCAGCATTTGATAATTTATTCATGTGAGTCATATTAAATTTTTATACAATACATAGCTTTTGCTGTGAACAAAATAGAAGATAGAATCAAAAAGAAAAGTATTACTTCAATCACTAAATAACAATACTTTGTTACTGACTGCATTTCCTTTAAGTCAAAATGTTTTTTTTTTCTTCTTCCTAATACAATAATAACCCTCTTATAATTAATAAAAAGAACATTTTGACAAATATGCATTTAAAATTATTTTTGACAAACATTTTAATCAAAAATTTTTAAGTACAGAATAATTTACAAAACTCTAATTGACTATTTGCAATGAAGGTAAATACGAGGATCAATAAATGAGTGCTTAGAAAATTCAAGAGATGGTGCTCGCAACATTGAAAATGGTTTGTTTTTAGTAAGCCCATGACTCACTAGAAGGCTGCCAAAGTCTCAATTATTTCCATCTCATGGTTTCATTTATACTGTCAACTGAAGCAAGATACTTGTGTTTATTTAGCAAAATGGAAAAATGTTAGTTTCCAGTGATGATTAAACACTTATAATAAAAAGGCTTAACAATGTAAAAGATCAAAGATGAGTTGGATGAAATTAATGGTACACCTATGCCTGTGTTTAATATATATAGTTTTTTATTTTATTATTTTTATATTAGTTTTTTATTTCATATATAGTTTTTTTCTGTTTATAAATGGGTAAATGAATTTAAATGCAGATGTACATCCACAAAAGATGAATGTCATTTGGGATGCTCAGTGGAAGTGACTATCGGAAAGATTGACAAAATTCATGCTACAGTTTTGAGTGATTGACGAAAAAAAAAGCTCGAAGTATTTGAGGCCCCTGACATATTGCAAGATACAGTGTTTTCAATTTTGCACAAAAATTGGATGAAAAAAAAATATTGCCAAGATGAGTGGCGTGTTTGCTCTCAGGTAGAAATAAACAGAATTGAGTAATTAACTCTGATGCTTTAGCTTTTAGATGCTTCATGATTTAGCTTTATCATTGCAATCCTGACAAGCTTCTGCATTGATACATAACTGTAGATAAAACATGGATACACTACTACACTCCAGATACAAAGGAACAGTCAAAACAGTGTTTTTGAAGGCTCCAAAGAAAGCTAAAATGGTGAAATTGGCCAGTGAGGTGATGGCAACAGTTTTTTCATCTACACTGATTACTTGAAAAAAAGGAAAAACAATAACTGGAGAAAATTATGCATTATTATTGCACTGGTTGTGCAAAGAAATCAAGAAAAAATGTCATTTGAAAAAGAAAAGATTCTTTTCCATCAAGACAATGAATGCCTGGGCGCACACATGTGCAGTTTCAATACTCAAAATCATGGATTTAAGTTGAAATTATTACAAGATCCACTGTATTCACCGGTTATGGCCTCCAGTGATTTTTTTTTTTTTTTTTTAAATTTCCAAACTTTAAAAAATGGCAGGCAGACAATGGCTTACATCGAACAAAGAGGTCATCACCCAAATAGATGCCCATTTTAAGGACTTTCCGAATTCTTACTTTTTAAATGGCTTAAAAAAGTGGAAGAAATGTTTGGAAATGTATACAGAGTTAAAAGGAGATTATGTTGAAAAATAAAAAAAATCTACTTAAAATATGTTGTTTTTCTATCATTTTTAAGGACTTACTGAATGATCCTCATACATAAGTAATCAAAGAATATAACTAAATGAGTGGGACATATCAATTTTTTTCAGATTTCTCTGTCAAAATTCATATATAAAAATGTTTGCATACTGTGTTTACTCAAAAGTTATTAGAAAAGATAAAATCTTCCGTACCTTTTCAGATGCAGAAGCTGCTACTTCATTTAGTTTTGCTTGATAATACCTTATTTCCTTCTAAATAAATAGTTATTTTATGTTTAGTAAAAATGCAATGAAATACTTTTAATTTAGTTAATTTCATAAGAAGTTTATGAGAATGGCTGAAAGCCTTACACATACAAATCTGAGATAAATTATACAAAATTTGTGTATATAACAAGTTAAAAGTATAAAATAAAAAAATAAATAAAAACTTCAACAATCAAGAGTTGTAATCCTTTTAAATGATGCATTTTTCAAGATAAGAAATTTTTTTCAATATACATAGCTAGGATAAAGTTGTCCATTCATTTCTTTATAAACAAACTACATAATTCTAAATATCAAAATAGAAAACGAAGTATAAGAAGCAAAAATAAATTAATTACAGTTGATGAGAAGATTCATCTCATATTAATCCAAAAAATAAAACATGTAAAAAAATGTAATACCATTGATAAATACAATGAAATTTTTATTAGCGAAACTGAGAAAGTTTTTAACAAATTTGAACAACTGATTGTAATAATGTTTGTATTTTCCTTGCAATGCATCATACAAGAGAGACAGAATTTTCATTTAACATTTCAATATCCTTTCCTCTCATAAACAACATCAAATAGTTTCAATATATTAAAAAGAAATCAATGCAAGGAATTGAACTTACATCATACATCTCTTTCATTTCTTTTTCCGTTTTGTTTTTAACTTCTTCCATCTTAGATTCATTTTCTTTTACAAGCTAGTACAAAAATAAAAGTTTAAAAGTTGACAAAAATAATAATTATACAATATTAATAACAATGAGTGAATAAAATTGTTTTTAAAAATGCACCTTTTCAAGAGTGGCTTTGGTTTCTAATAACTGTTTATACTGCATTTCTAAGTTATTTAGTTTCACTGACAAAAGTTCATTTTCGCCTTCAGCATTTTTCAATCGTAGTTTTAAAGAATTTAGCAATGACTCATTCTGTGCAGTCGAATCTAAATAATAAAAATAAAAAAATAAGACACATAAGTCCAAAAAAGTCATTATATAGTAAAACCATTAAGTTGAACTAATTGGGACCAGAGCCAGTTACATAACATCCTCTTCATGATGAACAAAAATCAGATTTACAGAAGATAAAGATGTCTACTATAGTAAAAATAGAAGAGCATTTTTTTTTTTGTTTCATTGCATTTTCCATTTAGACAATCAAATGGGTTCTTAACTTTAAAAAAAAAAAAAAAAAAAAAAACTTCATACAGACCAAAAACCAGATTGCTTGTAGATTCGAATTCAAGGATCTAAACTTAATGAGGTTCTACTGTACATAAGTTAAAATCAATAATATTTGCAGTTCGAATTTCAGATATATCACAAAATATTAAACCAATTTTTTGATATTATCAATTTAATACAGCATACAGGATAACTTAACATCAAATTTAGCATTTTCTGAAATATATTAAAAAGCAAAATAATACATTTCACACAATCAATGTTATTATATTACAATAGAATTCATAATTTTTGCAATTAAATAATTTAATATAATAAATTCCTGTAAAAAATTAAAACTTCTTCTTTAAAGGAAAATTTCAAAGACATTTGCATCCTTAGTAGTTATTAATAATGCAGCCAAATGAAAGTCATCCAATATGAATTAAATTATGTAAGATAAAATACATATATCCGAATAAAAGCAAATATAAAAAAAAATATCAGGAACAGTGATTATTTTAGATTTAGGAAGCATTCATAAGCAACAAACACTTCTGATGCTTTCAAATTAATATGATAGTAAATCATTTTTCGATATTACAAGCACATACCAGATAACCTCATTTCAGCTTCTTTTTCATATTCTAACAGTTTTTGCTTTAATTCACTTTTATGACTTTGGAATTTATTTAACTCTGTTTCTAATGAATTTAATCTAGATGTTGCATCCAACAAATCTGATGACAACTTAGCCTGAAATGAATAATGAAATTTTAGAAATGAACAGAACAAAAAATTTAAAAAATTAATACCACACACTCAATTTTTGAAAAAATAATCCTAATACTACTTTTTTTTAAAGTAAAGTTTAAGAGCATATTTAATTAAATTCAAAATACATTAAGAAATACCTTTTCATTTTCTAAACTTAAAATCTTTGCTTGTGATTGTGTTGAAACAGCTTGTATTGAATCACTTCTCTGCTCCAAAATATTGTTACTCTCTTCGAAAAACCTTTCAAGAAACAAAAACATTAAATATTTTATAAAAAAATCAGTTGAAATTCCAGACATAAACTGCTGAGAAAATCAAAACGAACCTTTGATTTCTTTGAAAGAGATCACAGATTTTTTCATTGAGAGACTGTATCTTTGCATTTTTAGTTTCAACCTCTTCTTTAAGCTGCTTGTTTTCCTGAGAAGTTTTAAAACATAATTTCAAAATCCCCATTAGATTCAAATAATCAAAAATGTATTGGAAATTTTTTCCATAAAATATCTATTAAGAAAACATCATTTACTTGCACAATTCTTTCAATATTCTGAACCAAAATGGAACTATCCATGAAAGGGGCTGGACCCAAACTTGGAGTCCTTCCCTGTTGCAGACGCAAATCATCAACCTGCAATTAAAGCTGCATATTATGTTAGGTTGCTTTTAAATTTAATGCATATGGAAGTAAAAAAGCTAAAAAAAATATTTAAACAATTATTGTTTATATTAGATATTTCATCAATTTCTTTCCAATTGTTGCATATACACAACATCTAAAAAAATACATAACCCCAAACTAAAGAGAATGTATCTTATTTCTATAAAAAAATATAAGCCTTAACTAGTCAAAAATGAATTACTCATAATATATCAGCAATTAATATTTTATTATTGATTATAATTTTGAAATATGATTAATATAATTTATTTTATTTTAAACTAGTTGATGTGGCCCAACTTTGCTTGGGATAAACATATAAATCAGAATTTTTTTTAAAAAAAAAGAATGAGATGATTTTTAAAGAAATAGTAAACATTTTTTTTAAGAAACCTAGTCAATCAGAACAGCCTTGAATAATTTAGCAATAGCAAATAATAAAATCTTTATTCAACATTAAGGTAACTTATTAATAAGTTAAAACAATGTAATAAAACATCTTTCATATCTATATTAATAATCAATCATTTTAACCTCAATGCAGGGTAATATAAATGTACAAATTTATGCTTCTTTTCTATAAAATTGCATCATCAAGTAATATAATTGTAATATACAAATAATGAGATAATTTTTACATAATAGTTAAAAAACACTACCAAATAAAATTTTTTTTTATCATTTCATTTGCCTCTAAAATAAAATTAAAAAAAAAAAGTTAAATTTTTATAAAATAATACATTGCTTCTTTGAAGGAAATAATGAAATAAAATGCCTATCATCAAGATTTTAAAAAAGAACCTATTTTTACCATAGGAAGAAAGAAAAACCTTCCTAAACAATCCTACTTTAAGATTTATTGAGCAGAAACATGTAATTTTCAAAATTTAATTCATTCAACAGTACAAATTTCTTATTAATCACTCACATCCTCATCTGTTGATGGTATAATTAAAAAAAAACAAAATTTTTTTTTATTATTTCTTTCGTTGATTTCTGTAATATAAGTTTAAAGATAATAACAAAAGTAATTAAATTATGAGTAATTAATTTAATGGGTGTATTTCTTTTTTACTTCCTTATTATTACTGAAATATTTAAGCATTAAAAAATAAAAATAAAAAACCTTTGGACAAATTTTTTTTTAGTTTCTAATTTATTTGGTAGTAGATGGAACTGTCAATGAATACTCCCAGCTATGTTGACATTGCATGAAATTATGTTCACTTTTTCAACTGTTGTGACTTCATAAGTTTAACAAATCATTTTCATTAGCTTGCATCACATGAAAAGTAGAAAATTTCGAGTTCTCTCTTTTAAAAAGTTAATTTTTTGATGATTTCCCCTTGTCTCCAATTAATGAGTGTTATTTAATTTTCATAATTGTTTTTGTTTTTTAAATGTCAGTTTAGAAAGTAAAATGATTTGATTACTCCAGAGTGATAGTCACCTCCCTCACTTCTCTTAGAAAATTTTACTTTTTGTAAAATAGAAAAATTGATTTTCATACTCGATAAATCAGAATTAATTGATTTAATACTTGACAAATCTTATAGTTGTATATTGTTGTGTGTAAAAAACTATATCTGTGTTTTAAGCTTCATAAGAAAAACAGACAGACTAGCTCAAATATTGTTCAAGAATGATTATTTTTTACTTTACTTAATTACATATTAATATTTCTCAATTAACACACTTTTACAAATATATAGTAAAAAGTTTTAATTTATCACAATTAATTTTACTAATCATTCAAGACATAATATCTATAAACATTTTAATTGTGAAATAAGATCCAAGTTGACATGAAATAAATAAAGTTGGGACAAGTTTTAATACATTATATGTGGAATCAATATATATATATATATATATATATATATAATTCACAAAACAATTAATTTCAACAATCACCTTTTGTATGACAGTATCAACTTTATCTGTAATTTTTGACAAGCTCAATCTAACTTCTGTGTTTTGGTTTCTCGTTTCTGTAATTAGCATTGGTAAATGAGTATCTGCCATGCTTGTTGGTATCATACCAGGCATACTATGCATTGGAAATGGTGCTTGGAATTGAGGCTGATAAGTTGGAAAAGATATGGTTGAACTTGGAGTCTGAAATACAAACAAAAAATTAAAAGGAGAAAACTTCTTTCAATATTGAAAATAGAATGCTTAAGACATTTATAAAAGACATGAAAATTATTGAATAAAAGAAATAAGCCAAATTGTTTTAATTGAAAATACTTTGAAATATAAGATTTTGCATAAAATGATTAGATTAGGAAGACATTTAATATAGAGATGAATATTTTAATAATCCTATCAAAGTTGCAAATCAGATTCTCCTAATTTAAATAAAAGAAATACAAGATAACTTACCAAAAATGTTTGCTGAGTAGGCAAAGTTGCTGGAGAATTTAAAGATATCTGACTAGAGAGTTGAGAGGTTTGCATTGGAACACTTTCTAGGGATAAAAACAATGAGAAATTTATATAAAACAAAGCAATTCTTTGCAGTCACATATAAAGCAGGCAACTTCTTGTCAGGCTGCTCAACTTAAAAACGTGATTTGAATGTCATCTTTCATACCTTTTTTTGTCACAGAGTTTCACTTTATTTATTTTAACAGTTAAAAAATTGAGACCTAAACACAGGTCATTTATTTTCAAAGAAATGCTTCATCAATATTATACAAGATATACAAATAAGCAGGTAGAAATATAGAGAAAGTTATACTTAGAGATTAGCATGCAGAAAGACATAGAAAGTTACAAATAGGAAATAGCAACTTTATTACACCACTCATTGCAGTTACTATGGAACTCCCCCTCCCAATATATGTTTTACTTTGATACTGTATTGTTAAGCAGATTTTTAATGTCAAAATAAAAAATATATATAATCAGGTAATGATTCTATATTTCAAGGATATTGTATGAAAACATGTTATTGCCATACAGACATCTAAGAATACCAGAATATTATTTATAATTGAAAATGTATTTTTAATTTGGGTCCTACTCATTGATATTAGATGAAGAGCCTCAATGCTCTTTATAGTTCAGCAGTGAACATATCACAAAAACATTATTTTTTCTTATTATTATATGAACAAATAATTATTTCTACTAGATTACTGTAATTTAATATCTGAAAACTTTTATTGCAAAAATAAGTAGAAACTCTAACTCTTGATAGTAATGAAAGATCAAAAATATTAATAAACTACAACATATAGATGCAACTATAAAGTTAAAAAAATAAAATGATATAGTAAGTGAGAGAGAGCAAATGCTTTTGCAAAATTTTCATTACTGTATTGTGAAATGATGCTGACAATATTTCATATTTTTAGATTTAATAGGCCATTTTGCCATCTGACAAATTGTCTGTTCTCATGGTGACCAGCTGTGAGGGTGCTGAATACAATATTGGTAGCACTAGATTGATTGTTTATTCATGTTGCATTTAAAAGCAACATAAGTGCAACATTGCAGCTTCAGAAAAAGCATGATTATTGGCAACTCGCCATATATATTTGAGTCACAGTCAAATATTGAAGATAGCACTTGAGTTGGAACTCAGACATTACATAAATACGAAAGTCAACTTCAATATTTAAAAAAATTTAACTTCCATACAATTATTAACATTAAGATAAACATTTTAATGAAGGTAATAAGCATAACTAATTTTATGTAAAAAATTATTATGAAAGGGATTAAGAATTCTCATATCCTACCAGAAATACATCAATCTCATGAATATGTTGTAAAATAACTCTTTTAATTATATTTCAAGTTTTTTATAACTCAGTTTGATATTTGGAGTACTCCTTTCACTTATAATTAATATGATCAATTAGAGTCATTTTCAAAACATGGCCTTTTATAAAACAATTGCTATAAATCTCATTCATTTTCCCTATATATTTTGGAGAATACATTCACAAATTATTTAAAAGAAATAAAATTAGGAACACACAGTATTATCTATCTCTTGCTGAGAGCAAAATATGTAAACAAAAGGCTCAAAGTCAATTTATTATTATTCCTTTTATGATAATTATTCTGAGCTTTGTTGCTACTGAGTCTGTTTACAAATCCAAACGAGAAATATTTTTATTGATGCTAACCTTGCATGAATTGTGGTTGAACTGTCTGCATTGGAACGGATTGCCCAACTACACTAGAACCGGAATTTTTTCTAGAACTTGACTTAGTAAAAGATTTTGGTGAGGCAGTTCTTGAGCTACTGGATTGGACTGGAGGTGTTTCAGATTGGATTTCTTCCTTTACAGAAAACAGAAAAGCATTACTATGCTGCACACAAAAGCAAACATGCTTTAATAAATTCCAATTTTTAAAAAAATATATATATTAGAGAGGCAACACTAAAAGAAAGAAATAACTTTAAAATTTGATTTGTTATTTTATTAGAATTTACACTTGTCACACTTCAGTATTTAATTTTTGTTTGAAAAATATAAACCATAACTAAAGACAGTGCTTTTAACTGACCTAATCTAACACATAAATAACATCTAAATCTTTTAAACATATACAAAATAATTATAATTATAGACTCATAAATTATTTAAATTCATTTTTAGAAAATAAAAAGAGATGTTAGACAGTGTAATGTCAGAAAGAAGGTTATCACAGGCTATCCTCAAAAGTTTTCCTAGAACAAACCTAATTTACAATTTCAGAATTCTTATCTCAATCAGATAATAAATACAATTCCAATCATTCCTCAGTTGTAGATAACAAGCTTTCTTTAACATGTGATTTTCTTGGAACTCTTCCAACTGCAACTAACAATATTGTTTACACATTATGTCAGTACTTGAAGAAAATAAAAACAATAACTTTGATGTACACATTTTCCTTTCCAATAACTTAGATGGACAAACAGGTACTTTTAAATTAAAGGGATTCTATTCTTCTAGTCACCAAAGCATTGCAATCAGCAGTTATAAAAGAATTGCTACCAGACCTACACTCCTTAACTTAACAGTTAATGCAAAAAAAGTAAGGAAAATGAAAGAATAAAAATTACCTATAAGATAATCTAATGATCTTCAATATAACACTTTGATCATATTGTTTTCTGGATTTAAATTTATCACATTTCAGTGTTTAATTTTTTTAAGAAAAACATGCACCAAAACTAGACATAGTGCTTTTAACATATTACAAATACGAAAATAATAGTGTAAATTACATATATGCTTTTCAAAGAAACTAGATAACTTAAACACAATTACTTTAGATCAGAAATTTTAAAAATATAACATACTGTTATGTTGTATCCCAAGTTTCTTTCTTTTTTTTAAGAAATATTTTCTGTTCCACAGAATTTTATTATAGAGATATTAAGACTTAAAAAAATTCTATGAGTGTAGATATTCTAGAAATAATTATTGTAAATATGTTTAATCAGAGATAAAAAAAAAAAAAATAGTAGATCCATAAATATAATCATATATGTTATTTCAAATGTAATTTTTAAAACAATTCTTTTTGAAAAAATTGATTTGAATGAATCTAAGTAATATGGGTTTGGGAAGAAATGAAACAAAGTAAATATGAATAGAGAGAAGTAGAAGTCAACATTTAGAATAATGATGAATGGAATTGCAGCCCTTTTCAAGTAGGGTAACACAAATACAGATAAAACAGTTTTAAATTATCATAAATTTTAAAATATATCACTAAATTTTTTGTAACCTCATTTTCTGATTCACTGCTGACATGAGCTACAACTGCACCATGGAATGGCAGAGTAGCTGTTCCCATCTTTGCCATGCGTGATATCAATTGTGCTTTATCCTTCTTAGGGCTCTACAATAAAATATCAAAACAATTAAAATTTTATGATAAAAATAAGCTATTTTTATAGTAGAATAATTAAACAATTTACAATCAATTATAATGCAATTTATTGTAAATTATCTCCTATTATTGACACTGTAATGTTTAAAGACTTATTAGTAAAAATATTGAACAGTATAATTCATTCCACTACTATGAAATCATTAGTAAAATTTCTAACCACAGAAAAAGCTCTAAGCCAAATGTTTGACCAAGATCCATATATTAGAATTTATCTACTCAGGTTTTAAACAAAATTTTGCCCATTAATAATAACTTATCAATATAAATACTTTAAAACTGTTTTTCTCATTACAGAATATAATATTTCACTAGATTTTCAACTGTATAAAACTGCCAGTTTAAAATTATTCATTATGAGTACAAATTCTAAGAAAGATTAAACTATCAGGTACTGATTTTGAAAATTTTAATCCTGTTTCCTATAGAAATATTTAATGCGTTTGATGATAGAGTTCTTACCTAAATGATATTTTGATGATTGAAACATAAGACATGATTAAAATTGAAAAATAAACAGAAATAAATCTACTCCAATACCATACTTATGTATGAAATGTAAATTTTCTATAAGTGATGCAGCAAATATATAATTCAGCTTCATTGAAATTTCAATGAATATTTTTCAACAGCACACTTAAGTAAATTTCAAAAGATTCATATTAAATTTATATTATGAAAAATATGACAGAATTAAAATTGCGGGGGAGAAAAACCCTTTTATTCATCCTTACTTAATATGTTTTTAAATAATTCGTAACATATTAATATAATTATTTGATTGTTTTTAATACAAACTAATAAATTTACATTGATTGTAACAATGGAATATTTCTTAACATCTCAATACAGCTAATTTAAAATAAAAATAGCTTCATTCTTAGAAACAAATGGAAACTTATTAAATTTTCACAAAAAAATGCCTGCATTAATACCCACTAATTCGCAAAAATGGAATTTGATACATTACCTGAGATAACTGTTCAGAAATAGATGCACCTCTTAATCGAATATTATCTTCATGACTTAAATGAAATAAATACACATTTTTAAGTTCTAATAAATCTCAAATATTATTAACAATTACATAAATTTAAAAAAAAGCCATTTTCACTGTTATATTCTGAAGCAGCAGCCTGACATTCAATTAAATAATTCTGACTCAAAAATTCTATGCAAAAAGTGAATATTTTTCTATGTTAGTGTCTTGATGAATATAACACATTAAAAATCAAATAGGTAAACAATTCATCTCTCACCCACGTAAATCTAATAATTATTTTTAAAAACTATGAGATACTACAATAAAATATCCAGAAATTAAGAAATAAATCATATTCCTCATTTTTTTTTTAATTATTTACCAGTCAATGAAAATAAACAATTCAATAGAATAATATTTAAATTGAAAAAAAAAAAAAAAAAATCCCATAAAGAGTTTGCAAAAAATATAACAAATCTCAATCAAAATCTATTCTCAGTTTTTCTTCCTTTCTCATTCTATATTATAATGCAAATACTATAAATGCAATATTTTAAAGTGAAAGTTTACATAAATAATATAAGAAATAAATAGTAAAAAATTTCTGATTGTTTAGAAATTGAAATGAAATATAACAAACGAAAATTTCATACAAAAAAAGTAAAAGTCAACTACCAACTAGAGTATTCACTTAAAATTGATATCAAACTCTTATACAATATTTGAACCATAATTGATTACACCAAGAAAAAAAAATACAAAATGGTACTTGTATACACAAATTAATAATGAAAGTACCAAGTATTTATAATTTTTTTTTTTATCTAAATATTTGTTACCTTATGGATGGACGAGGCATTATTTCAGGTTTCTTTTCTGCAGCATTCTCTGGAACTTTGTTAGGACTTGGGGAATGTGAAGACTCACGAGAAATTTTAACCTGGATTAATTTTATAAAAGAAAGAGATCTTAAATATTGATGCAAACTTGAAAATTAGTTTTTTGGTTCTAAACCATAAAAAAGAAATATAACACACATAAACTGCCTGAGTTAAATTATGGAAGGAAAATAATATTAAAATCCACATATAACTTTTATCACGAATTTAAAAAAAGTTAAGATTTTCTAGATGATTCAAATGTAACGTTAAATTTTGATTAATATTTGAACTCAAAAAGTTAACACTGAATAGCACAAGTTTTGCAATTGTTTTAATATACATAAAATATAATTTTGCATTTATTTACGCAATCTAACTTTGTATTTTATCTTAAATTTATTTTAATATTGAAATACTCACTTTGATTACAAGGATTTCAAAAATCACAGTAGTATTTGGAGGAACTGATGGACTAGTACCTTCTCCAATTAAATCGGGTGGAATAATCAATAAGCGTCTACTTCCTTTTTGCACACCAATAAGTCCATCAGACCAACCCTATAATATAAAAAACAAAATAACCTTAGTTCTAATATTTAAAAAATTTCTTTTAATAAGTATTATTTAGAATTTCAGAAACACACAACTTCATCACTAAATGTGATTTCCATATTGCATGCTTTCTGTTGTAAAAATAATTTTGTCATACACACAAAAAGATATAAACACAAAAGATTAATGTTCTTTTACAAGTAATTTGTGTCATTATAATAAAAACAAAGTTAATTTTCTTAAAAATTTTAGTTGTATACATGAACCACTTAAATATGTGCATAAACTAATTAATTAAAAAAAAATCGGGATTTTATGAGCACTCACACACATTATTTCAAAAGCATATTACATAATAACTAAACATCCAATGTGAGTGAAAAAAAATTAAAATAACAACTTGAGAGGTATCAGATGTTCAAAGAAGGATACATCGAACAAGGAATTTAAGACAGGGATACATATAGCATTTTTAAGTAAAGATTTAAGTCATTATTTAAAATGCTGTGGACAGTTTTATTATGGAAGAAAAATTTGTGTTTTGCTGCAATTGCAAATAAAATCATTATGAAAAGTCTATAATATTTCAATAAATTTCTACAGAAATATAATTAATTTTACTCTCATACTATACAAAAAATAATTACAAGAATGATCATAAATGTGAAACTGAGTACAATCTGAGATACCTTCATTATTTTACTTTTCCCCAAGCGTAACCTAAAAGCAGATTCTGTTTTCATATTACTATCCAATACCTAAAACAAAAAAAAAAAAAAAAAAAAAAAAATTAAATTACTTTCATGATGAAATAATTGAAAATGACAGCATTAAGACAGAAAATAATTTTTCTAAAAAAAAAAAACTACACTAACCTGTCCAAAAGAATAATTTGATAAACTCCAGCTTGTATATTTGACTTCTGCTGAATCTCCAGTATCTATTGAAGGGCCCTCACCTAATATTAAATCTTGAACTATAAGTGTTGAAGGATTTTTCCCTTCACTATTGGTTTTTGCTAATGCTATCTGAAATATCAGAAATAAATAAATATAAACCATATTCCCCAAACTATATAAAGAATTTTTTATCAAAAATTTTACATCGATTTTGTTTAAATAATATATATTGAATTTCTGATAGTATGCAAGGAAAAATAAGTTCATGCAAAAATATATTATAAATGGTACTAGACCTGTTTTGCAAATTCAGTAAGATGTGTTTCAGAATCAAAATTTATAGACCAGTTTTCATTTTTCTCATCAAAGAAATTTACATAATTGTTAGGTTGAATCTGTAAAATAAAAAAATAATTAAAATATCCTACAGTTTTACATTTTCACAATATTAAATAATAAATATATAAGGAACCATAATAATAATATATAATTTATACAAATATACAATGAAATTTTTAGATCGCAGGGAAATTATTTAAAACACATTGTAAAATAAACATACAAAATTTATTTTAAGACCAAAAGATAAATATCATATTCTTATTTTACAATAGTTATCTCTAAAAATGATTTATAAATTAATTATATTGTTTAAAATACACATATTCAATAGTTTGATAAAACACAAAGGAAATATGGAAATAATAATTACTTACATGAAATTTGAAGTTGGGGACAATATTACAAGCTGTGACTTGTACTTGTTTACCTTTGTACAGTAAGAATTTGTACTAAAAATGTATAAAAACAGCCAATAAAACATAAAAAAAAAGCACAGACATTAATAACATAACAACTTTGAAGAAACATTAAAGTATATTTTCTATTCATATTAAAACAATCTCTATAAATACATTATCTTACTCAAAAATAAAGTAATAATTCTTATGTACATTTTTTTAAAAAAAAGTACTCATTTTTATATTTTTCAAAATTTTGCACAAAAGTAATAAAATATCTTATTTATAAAAGGGAAGCAAAAACCAATTTTCGTTATAATATTTATTCACATAATTAAAATTGATACAAATTAATGAGCCTACATAAGACTAAATATTTAATTAAAAAATTAATACAACATACACTTGCACTTTCATGTAGACCTAAAATTGCACAACCTAATTTGCCTTGATTTGCATAATTTCCATCCTTTCTGCAAAAAGATCATTCAAAAAAGATTATAAAAACTTTTAAATGCATTATTTACTATCAATTTTTTTATATATAAAAAGAAATCTTTAAGGCTGTTTTCCTGTAATGTTGAAGAATAGGACCCGAAATTTAAACCCTTTTTCCAATAAAAAAACACTCAAATATTAATTTTATATTCTGACTAAGCTATCCTTTAGATAACAGCATATTTCTAACTATTACACATTTCTTTCCATAACAAGATAATTTCTTTTGTCAATTCCTTTATCCTGGCATAAAAAGAGTTCCATGTTTCATCAACTATACTGTAGTGCTAAATGGTCTACATATTCACATGAAAATTTGTGTGTGTTTTTTTTTTATTGCATCCAAATTTTAAGAATATTACATCATAAACAGATGCATGTGTTAGAATGTGGCATATTCTTATACACCTGAAATGTATTCCGAGTTTTGATCAGGTTCTTTAACATCATAGATGAATACAGCCTTAAAAATAGATTTTTGAAAAATAAAAAAGTGTCAAATATATATCTAACACATGTTACCCAAATAGTGTTGAAAACTACTTGTGGTTTTAAGAAAAATAGTTTTAAATATGCTTCTGTTTCGTTCAAATAATAAAATTTAGTATGAATTTTTCAGCTTAACAATTAACAGCTTAATTTACATCATTGATTATAGTATTTTAACAAACTGTAACATAACTTAAATATTTAATTTATTATACTTTAAATAAAAATGAAAAATTACTTACAATTTATAAGCATGGACAACAGAAGCATGTAATAATTTAAATGTTCCTGCACTACTTTGTGTGTTTTCTGAAAGAAAATGAAAAAGTAATAAATGCACATGAGAATGAAATTTTTCAGTAATATTTAAAATATAATAGAAGACAAACATTATAATGAAAGCAAAGGAATCTAAGAAAAATAGGATAGTAACAAATACTGTTTTATAATACACTTTAGACAATATTACCATTTTGATCTAAATCAATTTATATGTACAAATTGATCGGCCTTGTCAGTCACCATGACAGTGTTTCATGCTGAAATCAATTAAGAAAATATACATTTTTTTTCTCCTTTTCCTTTCAATGAATATCAAAGAAACACACTAACATAAATTAGTACAGAAGAACTTTCATTCAAGGGAATGAAGTTTAAACCAGTCACCCTAAAATAATACTTTTATATGATTTAAACACAATGGTGTCAAAACTTATGCTCAGAAGGATATCAGAACAATACTGAACTAAGTGAATAAAGACTAATCACTTAAGAACAGAAAACAGCACAATCGTGCTCCTTGGCATTTTTGGATATGGAATCAGACAAGTAATATTGTGTCGATTGCAGACACAATTTTCCAACAGCAGAAGACAATGTAAATTCGGTAGAGTAAGCCCCAGCTCCAGCATTTTCAATAGCCCCTTCAACTGAACTATCAGTGCAGACATGAAGCCAGGAATCAAACAGGAAATGCTCATGAATAGTAGTTAATGCAGTACATTTCAAATCAGAATCAAGTGAGTATTTCTTGCTAACATCTAAAACAAGATCCAAATAACTTTCTGCAAGTTTAAGATTTTCCAGTGGGTACCATGTATCAGGAAAGGGAAATTGAGTCGAAAAAGGAAAGTCTAGAATATCATATAGTTCCTTTATACAAGAAAGATAGATTTTTTGATTTTTCAGCCTCTCCCATGCCGGCCAATAGTGATTTAAAAAATTGCCCTTTCTTCTCAAGATTGTTTCAGTAAGATTCAAAGCCATTCTCCATCTTCGGTGCCACAGGGGCCCCATGATGATGATGATAGTGAAGTTTTATTGGCGCAAGAGCTAGATGTGGCCATACTGCGCCAAACAAGGTAAATCTGTGATCTAGACGTTAGAAAAAAGATTGATCAACAAGAAGGATCAAGTCAGAAAGTAAAGTTTATTGGCGCAAGAACCAAATATGGCTTTGCTGCACCAAACAAGATTTAACTGTGGTCTAGACGAGAAGATATTAAAGAAAAGACACAAAATGGTTGATAAGATGGTGGGTCGAAATAAGAGAAGGATCGCTAGGGTAACCAGGGGGCACGTCACCCGTGTTTACCAAAGACAGTAAACCTCATAGGAAAGAAAAAGATCACTAGGGTGCCTCGGGGTCATGATGCCTAAATTTACCTAAAGAAGGCAAGTTCCTAATGTCCCCTGATATAATCCACAAGGGCAAGGTGCCTAGCTATACACCCAGACGCTGGGTACCATTTTAGTCGCCTCTTACCACATACATGAGCTACAGTGGGACTAATCTGTCATTCCCGGTCACCACACGGATCACACAGGGCACCAAACCAGCCTGGAGTTCCATAGTGGCAACTGGTGTAGATATTGTACCACCGGTAATAAATCTCAGGATACAATTTTGGAAAACATCCAATCTTTTCGAATTTGTCTCTGAGATTGTTATAAGTGCCTCACAACCATATTCAATTGCCGGCCTTACATAGGTCTTATAAGCGGTGCAAAGGACATCCTGATTAGAACCGCAGGTTGTAACAGCCAAATGCTTTAGAAGTTTAGATCAGCATTCGCCATGGTCAACAGCCTTTTTAATCTGACTAGTCCTGTTCAATTTTGAATCCAAGCCCAAGCCCTATTAGGTAGTACTTTCAGTTCTTTTTAATATTTGATACTTGAAACTTAGATTAATGTCATGATGTTTAGTGCTGAGCAAGTTTAGTTTTTATTAACATCGCACCAGAAGCAACACGAGGGCTATTGGCGGCGAACCTCATAATTTTGAATCACGGTCAAGTGACGAGAACGACACCTGAGCTGGAACCCCCTCTCCTAACATCCACACCACACCAATGGGAGGACTTTGGGCCCTGACAGATTTAACGTGCATCAGCCCCGGGGCTACACAGTGAGTCTTAGTTGGCCAAGGATCGAACCCGCGACTGAACAAAAACCGCCGACCACAAATACGAAACCTTGATCACTAGGCTACTGCGGCCACTTAACAGGCCCATTGAAAAGTCCCCGGCCTACCATAGTAAAACACATTTTTTTTAGCAAAATTAGTTTTTTTTATTCAACATAATTCCCTTCAAGGATGATACACTGATTATAGCGACCCTCCAACATTTCGATACCATTTTTGTGGTACGATTAGTCCTTTGCTTCAAAATAGGTCTCAGTTTCGGCGATCACCTCTTCATTCGATGAAAATTTCTTCCCAGCGAGCATTTTTTTGAGATCTGAGAACAGGAAATAGTCGCTGGGGGCCAGATCTGGATAATACGGGGGATGAGGAAGCCATTCGAAGCCCATTTCATGGATTTTTGCCATCGTTTTCACTGACTTGTGACACAGTGCATTGTCTTGGTGAAGCAGCACTTTCTTTTTCTTCAAATGTGGCCGTTTTTTGGTGATTTCGTCCTTCAAACGGTCCAATAACGCTATGTAATAGTCGCTGTTGATGGTCCTTCCTTTTTCAAGGTAGTCAATGAAAATTATTCCATGCGCATCCCAAAATACAGACGCCATAACCTTGCCAACCGACTGTTACGTTTTCCCACGCTTTGGAGCGGGTTCATCGTGTGCAGTCCACTCGGATGACTGTCGATTGGACTTCGGAGTGAAATGATGGAGCCATGTTTCATCCATTCTCACATATCGACGCAAAAACTTGGGTTTATTACGCTTGATCATCTTCAAACACTGCTCCGAATCATCAACTCGTCGCTGTTTTTGGTCCAAAGTGAGCTTTCGCGGCACAGAGCTTTCTCATATCCAAATATTCGTGAATGATATGATGTACACGTTCAGTTGATATCTTTAGAGTGTCTGCTATTTCATTCAATTTCAATTTACGGTCATGCAAAATCATTTTGTGGATTTTTTTAATGTTTTCGTCGGTAACAACCTATTTTGGGCGTCCACCGTCTTCGGTGCTCATTTCACCACGTCTAAACTTAGCATACCAATCCTTGAGGGTTGATTTTCCTGGAGCAGTGTTCAGAAACTCGGCATCAAGCCAAGTTTTTGCATCAACTGTATTTTTTCCCTTCAAAAAGCAATATTTTATCAACACGCAAAATTCCTTTTTATCCATTTTTTTCACAATAACAAAAGTTGCTTCACTCAAAATGCTATAATTCACAAACTAATGATCTGACAGCTGTCAAATTTATACACGCATCTTTTGAGGCTTAGGGTTAACTAAAAAACATATGGATTTAATTCTAGTAGCGCCATCTATGTGTCAGGCTGGGGACTTTTCAATTGACCTGTTATTGCTGAGCAAAAAGAGTTGAAAGGTGGTTTAGTCCAGGTTTACAATCATTTTATTGTTGGTTATCCAACCCTCTAAAAAGCACTAATGTCAATTGGAGTGTTTTTTTTCTCTATGTTCAAAATCACTACCTGTGGTCCAAATCACAAGATCATCTGCAAAAAGCAAGGTCTGTACCCCAGGATCATGGTTGCATAGGACATCAACAAAATTATTTTCCATAAAGTTAAAATGCAAAGGGCTTAGGACCGATCTCTGTGGCAAACCCTGCCCTATTTGCCTATATCCAGACATCATATTTTCATATTCAATACATATAAAACGCTGACCCAGGAATGATTTAATCCATCTATAAATATTTCCACTAAAATTATTTGCAATAAGTTTGTTAAAAGTCTTTTCCTCCAGACTGTGTCAAAAGCTGTCTTAAAATCCATAAAAATTACGACAGTACTTTGTTTACAGTGAAAACCATCTTTTATTTCCTGTGATAGATGAACAATCTGTTCAGAGGTATTCCTATATTTTCTAAATCCAGCCTGACACTAGGACAGAATTTTCTTCTTCTCCAATATAAAATTAAGGCGATTTGAAATCAATCTTTCAGTTAGCTTACACATAGCACTCGTCAATGATATAGGTTGATAGCTATTTAAATATTGTGGGTCTTTTTTAGGTTTCAAAATCGGAATCACCTCAGCTTTCCTCCAGGAACTCGATAATCCTGCCTTCCAGGTGAAGTCTTTAAGTCTAAGTAAGATACTTTTTGCCAAAGGCCCAAGGTGAAAAAGAAATTCAGGCAATATGCCATCAGGATCTGGACTCTTTCCCTTAGCAAGGCCATTCTGCCTAACATTCAATTCAGTCTTGGTGAAATCATTATTAAAAAGGGAATAAAACTCAGAGGTCTCAGGGAGTAATGATGGAGTGAGAGAGAGAGAGTTCACTATTTTTAATTTTATGATTAGGACAAATATTTGAAATTTTTGCATAATGTTTGCAAAAAGCTGCAGATTTTTCTCTAGGTAATTATAGGTTATTATACATTGTGTATGTATGTAAGATTATTACACATTAGAACAATGAAAAATATACCAATTCAACAGCGGTTCACTTCAAAAGTTTTATGAAATTAGAAAAGGTAATGAAATTATCATGTGTTCAGCTTTAACATAAATCTCCAAAGCAGTAAAAGTAATACATACCTTTTTAAAATGGATACTGTGCTAGAAAATGAAAAAAAGGAGGAAGGGGTAATAGAATTAGAAATCCTTTTTAAGAAAATAGGTTAAAGTAGAAAACCTTTTGGAGATAAAAAAAAAAAAAAAAAAAAAAAAACTAGTTAAAGAAATATAAAACTGAATAATAAAATCTTGTGGCAATCTTATATTCTCTTAAAAAGAAAATTTAAGATTACCACATATTAACAATATCAATAATTATTATTGGCATAAATCTCATAAATATTTTCTGAATAATCAAATATATAATAAGGAATAAATTACACTTTTGCCATTAGATTCAAATATACTTTTAAAAATTATATAATAAAGCAACTTACATAATGAAACATGTTTTATATTTTTACTAAAAAAATGTGTATCAAGAATTATTTCACTGCAAAATTTTAGTCTAAGGTTAATACACACAGCACTTTTAATTCATATAACATGAGGATTAACTTCCTTCTTTATTTTACAAGGACAAATAACATCTTAATATTATTTAATAACAAAAAAAAAAAAAAAAACAGTAAAAAGTAAATTAAATTTTGAAAAAGTAAAACTAAATCCATACTTAAATATGCTTATATTTTAAAAAGTTCTGAGAAAAACCAATTAGAATTTTTTGCTATTTCCAAGACAGCTTTCATTCTTTTAATCCTTATTATTTATCACTTATTTATGGAGCAATTCAATTGATTTATAACATTCACTAATGCCCACATATATCAATTAATATCATTAAACATTAATTTATTTGTATATTTGTACAAAATACACATTTAATTGTAAGTATAAGTTAAATCTATTTTGTCATATTTATGAAATTTATTCACATTTACAACTTACATGCTCATACTCATTGTAGACTCTTATTAAAACTGATATTTTAATTTCACACATTTCGATAAATTTATTTCATAAATGAATACTTCAAAAATCAAAATAGAATCATAATGAAAGATTATTCTAAATGAAAGATTTTACTACTAAATATAAAAAGCTTTATTATGTGTAATAGTAAAATTTTGACTTGCACTTTTTTAAAACTAATAGAAGATGGGGGGGGGGGAAGAATGGATATGCAAGTTTTAAAAAAAATTTATTCTTACAAAAATCATACCATTTTTTCTTGGTTGTTTAGGTGCAGTAAAGGTTAGAGCTTGGTTCACATCTCCACTTGCATTCTCTGTTTGGAATAAACTTGACAGACGAGATCTAAGAAATAAAATTATGGCATAAAATTATGAGAAAACCATATTGTTTAAAATAACAAATAAAATTCTCAAAACTGAAAATAACACTGAGCTGTTTTGTATATATATAAGTATCACAGTCCTTAATTTGTCTAATTGAAATAAAAACATTTTTTTTGAGTATATTCTTAATACATGTGATACTAGGAATTTTTATATTAGTAACTAATCTGTTCTGAATATATATATTCTCCCCAGTTTCACTCCAAAGCCATGTATTTTGTTTCACATGCTCTCTTTTTATACAGAAAGCCTAAAACTATAATTTTTTGTGTTAACATTGGTATATGGCTACACAAGACTTTTGATAATATTTCATAATTTTGAGCTACAGTCAAGAAGCATATCTCATTGGGTGATCTTCTACTATTAAGACTTACAACTTACATGCACTTAAGATTCAATTTGATGATAAGATTCAATGTTACTTTTACAACCCATAAACTTTGAAAATGTTTTAAATAAAAAAAAATTAATCATATTAGCTTTTTTTTTTTTTTTTTTTTTTTTTTTTTTTTGTAAAAATTGATTTACTTTAAAAAGAAATCATTCATTCAGTATTTTTCATTCATTCAGTATTCAGTATACAAGCAGTAAACACTCTGCTTACATTACTCTTATTATACCCTTTTCACAATGTTTTATGCCCCATCCTAATTGAGAAGCAGAATGAGACTACTAATATAATAATTTATTTATTTTATAGGCCAGATGGTTATCTGGCCACTTATTTGTTACAATTGATGAATTAGTTTAAAAGTGTACATTAAATAATTTGAAAGTTATATATAGTTGAACATTTCATAAAAGTGTATATGACACCAATTTTATATAAAAATTGCAAAATTTACACAAAATCAGATTATACAGAAATATTTCATTTACAATTTTAAACCATGACATCACATACATATCATACATATTATCTGCATTAAAAAAAAGATATTTCTATAAGTAAATGGTTATAAATAATTTACAGTACATTTCAAAAATATATTTAGTCACACTGATAAAATATACTCCACCACTACAAAATCTACGTTTTCTATTATCAATTATTAATATTAAATTACGTCTTAAAAAATGTACATAATGTAAAAATTTTAAAAATATTCCTTTATCAGTGTTTTATACATTATTTTTTAATTCATAAAAAGTTTATTAAAAACTTGCATTCTATACATAGTACAAACTATGGAATGAATTTCTTGATTAAAACAAGTAAATGGTGCTAGTAAACAAAATGAAAATGTAGACCACAAACAAGAATCAGTATTTTATCTTATCTATCACAATATTTATTACTGACAACAAATATTACTCATAAAAGTAAAGGCCAACCTGGCAGTGGGATTTAGAGAAAAATCTCCTTCTTCTTCATCCATATTCAAAAATAAATTTCTTTAGTATTCTATGGAATTTCTGCAAAAAAAAAAAAAAAAAAGGTAGTTAACAGTAATGTGTATATACATAGGAAACAAAAGAATATGCTGCAAAGATGTTCTTTAAGGGAAAAAGTACACTAACTATATCTTTTTCCTTTATATTCCCTCAATAAGAAAGGCAGGGGAGGAGGGAAACAAATTCTATATTTTTATAACTGTAAATGATTGAAAAATAATTCTCATAAATTTTTAAAAATAAAAAGGTTGATGTGAAATTTTGTAGCCCAATTTTATTATTTGTGTCAATAAATAATTTAATTTTTTAAAATCATGGTATAGAATTAATTTTAACTCTGCTAAGCAGCAAAACTTGGAAACTTAATCTTATTTACAGTTTATAATAATTTACTATGTAATTAAAATTTTATGATAAAATTATTAAATTTATGATGTAAATATGATTTTATGATAAAATGATTCAGAATAAAAAAAGCTCAAACTTTGATTTAAATTGAATTTTGAGAATTAAAAAAAATCATTTATCTTGTAAACATGAAGAAAAACAATTATTATAATTACTAAAGAATTATTTGAATTACTTTTAAAAAAATCAACACAAATCTAAGATGATGTAGTATCAGAAAGGTTTTCTCAGGATGTCCTCAAAAGTCTTCCTAGAATGCACTTGAAAAATTATTAATAATATCATCATTTTTATCCCAGACAGATAATAAATACAATTCCAATTATTCCTCGGCTATTGATAACAGTTTTATTTTTAACATGTGATTTTCTAGGAACTCTTTCAGCCATAACTAACAACATTTTTCACACATAACGCCAGTACATGAAAAAAAAAATTAACAAATAACCTTGAATGAACATGCTTTCCTTTTCAGGAATTTAGATTATTCAGGATTTGATTTAAAGGAATTCTATTATTGTCACTAAAGTATTTCTATCAACAGTTATAAAAGAATTGCTTCCTGTCCAATAGTCCTCAGTTTATTTAATGCAAAAATTAAAAAAAGAAAAAAAAAAAAAAAAACCAGTAAAAATGGGACATAATGAAAATTACCTAAAAGATAGTCTATGATCTTCATCATAATACTTTGGTCACACTATCTTCTATTTAGATAATCTCATCATGTTTAAAAATCAAACCTCAAATACCTTGAATTCAGAATTACTATTTAAATTTTTTCTGCTACCACATAAAACTAGAAAATTTTGTAACCAAATTACAAACAAAAAATAGAACATTCATGAAATAAAAATTTGGAACTGGGAAGTAATTGTTAATATATTCCTTTATTGCGTGTTCAGGTATCATTACATATACATCTCCAATAAACTTTATCACCTAATTCTAACTAATGGAATGGCTATTCTCACAAATATGATAAAAATATAAATCATTCAGCTAAAAGAAAGCTGTGTCTTCCTCTTTCTTTTGAGATGAATTCTAAATTTGTATCACTATAGTTAGAACCCTCCCCTTTTCCTGAGGAAGAAGTAATAAATTGAGAACAAACTGAATTAAAAAGGAAACTGACAATATTTTACATCCACCTCCCTAGGAAGTTTTATTGTTTGCAAAATTGGTCACCAAAAACTCTTGCCAACCTAAGAAGAACAAGACTGCTTAAATAAGTATAAATATCTTACAAGACATCAAAAATGATTTCATTATAAGATTATATAATTTTGGAAGAGGTAAGATGACAAAGTTGACACCTGAAAGAGCACCTTATTGTCAAAACTTTCAAATTATAATACAAGTTGATATCTATGGCTCAGTTGAATTTCAAAGGCATCAAATGTAATTATTTCATACATAATATTTTTGGAAATCTACTCTTGAATTTCCAACACTATAAATGCTAAGCTGTAGCTTTATTAACAAATCTAAAATAAGTTGATTGAGCTAATTTGAGCGAATTATCATTGCTACAGATCTATACAAAAGTTATTAAAAACAGATCTTGTAATTTGATCAGAATCTTGGAGGCAAAGATGATATCCCAGTTAGTACATAAATCTTCTAACTTCAATGCAATACTACAAGATGACTTTTAAGCCAAACACAACTTAATGTATAGCATCTTCCTATGGAAAAAGCCTTCACCTTCAGAGAAATCAAAACTAGAACTTATACTTTGACAAGTAACTTTTGAACTATAAACAACAACAATCTTCTACATTTGAAATAATAGTGCTTCTGAAATAATAGTGTAATCATTTCTTCAAATAATATAATTATGCATATATTTACTCTATGAATGAATTACAGCTATATTCATTAATATTCTTAGTTTTCAACATTACTACCAATAAAACTAATTAGATTTTATAGGTATATTTTCTCTCACTTATAAACAATATAATGTTTTAGAAAAGTTCAATACATATGAATTTGAAAAGCAGTTAACTGGTGATAAACATTATCAGTGACACTGATATATATATATATATAAAGAATTCTACAGATAATCCAACATTGACATAAGATAATCCAATATTAAAAATAAACTTCCCTTGTCAAATAAGATTAAACTATAAATCAGTGTAATTATTCTTACCTAAAGCATTGATTAATACACAAATATCAAGATATAGAGTTCAGCTTATTGTCATGAATGTCTATAGGAGACAAAATATTTTGAACTTCCAAACTAAAAGTGTTCAGTAAAATTTATTCAACAAAGAATTCATTCCACACAATAAGTTTTGTGACATATTTGCTTCAATGATAGTAACATAAAATGCAATTCCTACAAATAAATGAGCAAAGGAATACAAGGCTTGATTGCAAAAACTAACCGAGAGTGAAATTTATATATATATATATATAAGATAAATTTGAGTAAATGAAAAAAGTGATAAAACCAACTCAAATATACTTCCAAATATTTAAAAAATAAATAAAAATAATTAGTTACTTTAATTTTTAAGCAATAAAATGTGAAATTCCTTACACGTTCATTCTCAAGAATTTCTGAAAACAAAAACTATTAATAATTTAATTATATTATGCGTAAAATGTAAAGCTGACAAAAATCTTTCAGTATATATCATAGAATACAAGTTGATCATAAACATATCAACATTTTTTGATTAATTTTGTATATATAATGAAAACATTAATTTTTTTTAAAAAAAATTGACGTGATTCAATGTATTTGGTTCAACTAAACAATTTTATTTTTATTTATCTTCCCCTGATATTCAAATTTTAAGAAAAAGGTTTTGACTTATGTACAGTTAAAATTTTGTGTAAATCAACTTGTTTACATGATAAAGCTCAATAAAAATATGAAACTAACCGTTTTGGATATAAAGGGGTTGATTTACACTTTCATATTTACTTTTTCGCTCAGGTGACAAATGCAGTTGTTGCCACTTCTTGCACGATTGATAAATAATCATTCTCAATTATATTAAAAAAGTAACTACAACTTTGATCGATTATTTTGCACATAGTGATAGAATTCAGAGCCCAGAATCTTGCTTTCATTTAAAAACAGACTCAGTAATCACATGTCTCAGAATTCACATCAGACCACTCTCCGATCAACATTAATTTTAAGACTTCAATTTAAATTACATTTGATGAAATGAATGTTTCCACAAATTGGGAATTGTACCTCAACTTTTTAAACAGAAAAACCACATTTCACCTTACGTCTTTCAGTACAAGAGAAGAAATCGATGAACACGTATCCCTTCTATTTTATATTCTCTCTCAACAGCTTCCAAACCAGTTAATCCAAACAAACAAAATTATATCAAAGAGGGATCAAGACACATTTTTAAAATTAGAAATAGAGTAAAGAAAAAAAAAAGAAAAAAAAAAATGACAATTCACAAGAGAGATGATAAAAATATCCTTAATATTCAAAATTACATTAAACGCAAATTCAATTAACTTACTCAAAAATTATGGGGAGGATACTCTGCTTGCGTTAGAAGACAAGAATTGGTTCTCTCTGGGGAATAGCCAAAGCTCTACGTAAAAAGGAAACCCTGTTTCGATCCTAGAAAGTTCGGTCTAATACGGTGCTTTCTGATTTTCAAAAAAGAAAATGTTTTGGCTGAATCTCTCGAAAAACAATTTTGATTAAATAACATTAATAACCTAAATTTTGACACAAACACAATTATTTAAATTACGAGAATAATTTCACAGATTCCATACCCCTTCCTCATCTAATGCTTTCTAAAATTCTTCATTCCAATGCTTTCTAAAATTAAAATTGAAAAATCCCCTGGAAGGAAATGAATCCCAAATAAAATGATAAAAGAACTCCCCATTAAAGTAGTTTTTCATAACACCCACATTATTATTAAAGATATCATCACCACAAGGCATTTCCCTTAATCTTTGGAAAATGCATCTGTCACACCTATTATTAAACCAGGAAAAGTTCCTACCTTCCCAGATAGTATTGCCCCATATTTCTCTTACCTATTTTAGTATACTTTCTAATAAGATTATTCTTAACAGATTAAACAATCATTTAACTCTCATAATATCCTAATTCATGAACAACATGTTTTTAGCTGTAAACTGTTCACCACACACCAACTTCTCTGTATCGTTTATTCCGTTAAGCCGGGTTTCAATAATAAAAATCAACATCTGCAATTTTCCTCAATATTCGAAGAACATTCGAAAGAATTTGGCACGAAGGACTGCTCTATAAATTAATCAAAATTACCCTCGCTATAGTTATTAAATTAAATAAATTTTTACCTAAACAATAGAACTTTTGCAGTCAGAGAAAACATTTAATCAAAGCTAATGAATATTTCTGCAGGGGTGGTCCAGTGATTAAATCTTGAGTCAATATTAATCTTTTTATTCGTTAACGACATCCTGAAAGCACTAAACACAGGCACGACGATATTAGCGCAGAACAAAAAAAAACCTAATTTTAATTGCCAGAGCACTACAAGAATATTACGCTTCGAGAATATTGTTTCTCCAAATGGCAAGTAACCCTGAATAATATCACAATGGACGTCGTCTTCTTCTCATACAATAGATCAAGAATAAATCATGATGTCTACATTAACCACTAAAAACTCCCCTGGTCTCCACACACGAAATACCATGGTATAATTTTAAAACATAAACTAATATTTTTGGAGCAACACTTCATACATATCACAAAGAAATTCCTAGCTAGTGCGAGTTCCATTTACCTTTTATTTGATCGGAATTCGAAACTAAGTGTATAAAGCATGTCGCTTATCTATTCTCTGATTCTTAGATTAATCTTAATTTATAGTTGCCCAGATAGGTATTTTTGCTGCTAATTCACACATGAAAAATTAGAAAAAACACAGAACGATATTTTGAGACAAATTATTAACGCTAAAGAAACATAGAGATAAATGAATGAGACATCTATAATGTAATTCAATATCTAAATATCAGAACCATCATGCAAAAATAGTTTTTTAAATTCTTTAATAATCTCATGAACATCAACAATTCCCTACATAACATTTCAGATTACAACCCTGACCCAAAAATTAAAAAACCTAAAAGCACCGATTCCAACTGACAGGAAAGGCAGTTACCTTGGCTGGTCCCTTAAGGTAACCCCGCCCCCCTCACAGTTATTGTTATTCTTATCTAGAAAGCTCGATCTATCTCGAAAGAGTAAGTTGGTGATCAGGCACAAAATTTTGCTCTATAAATCAATTATGAGACAAAATATGTTGCATGCTTCACCTATCTGGGCGGCACGGCAGCTGCAACTTCACAATTGAAACGGCAGCACTTTATTCAAAGCATACAACTTAGGAAAAAGTCAATGCTCCTCGGTTTGTCCGTAGCTAATTCCTGCATAGTGGCTTAAAAATCGAACCACTTTAATAGTTCGTTAAAAAAACAACCTCTAAACTTCTTCAATAGGATGCGGTAGCCTAGTGATCATGGTTTCGGATTCGTGACCGTTGGTTTTCATTCAGTCTCGGGTTCGATCCTTGGCTGCCAAAGACAGCCGGGGCTGATGCGCATTAAATCTGTCAGAGACCAAAGTCCTCCCATTGGCGTGGTTGTAGAAGTTAGGAGAGGGGGTGCCAGCTCAGGTGTCGTCCTCGGCACTTGACCGAGGTTCAAAATTATGAGGTCCGTCGCCAATAGCCCTCGTGTTGCTTCTAGTGGGACGTTAATAAAAAAAAAACTACACTAAACTCTTCAATAGGGTTCCTCAAATTGATATAAAATCTTCCAGCCAACAATCCGGGAATTCCATCTTGCCAGAAAGGGACTAGAGCTACCCTAGGCCACAGCTGTCAACACTTCCCAGTCTTAAAAAGATTGAGACTGAAGCAATTCATCAGATAGAATACTACGCGTTTTTTAATTTTCATTTTAACAGTAGGACTTCAAACATTCTAAATTTGTTGAACAAAGCTACAATGTTCTTCGTATCAACTTTCGGTAACTTCCTAAATTGTTAAAATATTTTCTGTTGATAGATTAAATCTTTTCATTTTTTCTAAGGCAAGGGTGTCTAAACCGTGACCGTTTGAGAGCCACATTGCAAAAAAAAAAAAAAAAAAAAAAAAAAAATTGCTGGGCCACACAAACAATATTTTTCAATATATTGAAATAAAAATTAACTCTATGTAGTTTTATTAAAATAAATTAACTTCTTTTTATTATAATTTTTTTAAATTTGAATTAGGTATGTATAAGAACGTATTTATTTTAAATTTGTAAAAGTTTCGAATATAAGTACTGCCAAAAGCTGAAGACATTAATAAAGCATGATTGTGAAAAATAGGATATTTGTCGTGGGGTAGGTAATATTTATAAAACTCCAGTGATGAAACATTCCTAAATTTTTCTTTCAGTTGAATGTCACTTTGCAGTTCAATGCATTCCATTTGAAGATTTGAAGGCAATTTATTTATTTATAGAGAAAATAAGGTAGAAAATATGTTGAAATGCTCTTCATTTTTTCAAAAACTTTGAATTTTTTTTTTCAAACTCTTGAATTAAATCAAAAGTTAATGCTGCATATTTTGTGCAAATCACGGGTTTATGTGCAGCCAAAGTACTGAAATGTGTTAAATCTTACTTTTATTTGATTAAGCCAAAATTATTTCTTTCAAACGCTGTAATTGTTTAGAACATATTATTAATAAATTGATTTTTTCCCTTTCCCCCTCAAATTTAAATTATTCAAATGTTCTGTTAAGTCTACTAAAAAAGCTAAATCTCAAATCCAATCTTCGCCCTGAAATTCATTCATTGGTTTCCCCTTTTGTTTCTATAAATATTTTTATTTCAGTTCTCAAATCGTAAAATCTTTTGAGCATTTCCCCCTTACTGAACCATCTTACTTCTGTATAATAAATAACATCTGCAAATTCAGTGCCCATCACCTTAAGAGACTCTTCAAATTGTCTATGATTAAGTCCTTTTGCTCTTATAAGGCTAATGGTTTTTTTTAACAACGCTTAATACACTTTCCATTTTTAAAAATTTTCCACATAAATTACCCTGATGTATATTACAATGATATGTCATCAAGATCGTATTGCCGCCAGCGACGGTTTCATTATTAATCATTTTAACGAGTCCCCCATTTTTACCAACCGTGGCAGGGGCTCCATCGGTTATGATAGCTGATAAATGTTTCATAGATAAGGAAAACCTTTTTTATCGAATAAATCTACAGACTTGGTTGTGTCTTTTAACGATACTAAAGCAACCATTTCTTCCGAGATATTATAATGTTCATTGATTCCTCTTATAAAAATTGCCAATTGTGCCGTATCAGAAGCGTCAGTGTTTTCGTTCATGGCTAACGAAAAAAATTTAAAATAAGTACAATTATTTTTTAAAGATTTTCAACTGAATGTGTAAATTTAAATATTTTCATGATTTACGTTTGGGTCGCATTTTAAAGGCTTTTGGGCCGCACTTTAGACAAGCATGTTTCTAAAGTATACACATTGCAGATCATTTTTTGACCTTTTCAATAACATTTCTCTCAACAGGGGACGCCACGATTGATGGCGTTCCAAAAAAAAACCTCTTCCTTTCCGCAATATTCACCTCGCGCTTAAATTTTCCACTTGAAAACGTCAAAATAGGGCATCGAGCACGACACTAAAATTTCTTTTCATAAAAATAACTACAGCACCCCTCACTTGTTGAATTTCCAGGGGATTTTCGCCTTAGCTCTTTAATTATTGCCAGCATTTTGAATTAATTACGAAAAAAATCCAAATTATATTCTAATTTTTAATACTATTATGATGAGAGGGTAATTTAATTTTTTAAATAGGAACATCGTAATATACGGCCGTTGCCCAGAAAACTTTCTCATCTTTCAAAACAAAAAAAAAATGTTTAATTTTCTGACTGATTAATTAAGTCTTTAAAAATTCTTACGACACTTTTAAATTTACAAAGTTAATTATCCTATTCTAATTACCACTATTTCTTAAAAAATAACTTCAAAACAAAATCGCTGTTCTGGGCACACAAGTGAAACCGAATTTCAGCTACAAAAGACAACAAGATAAGGAGATTAAGAGTCCGTGAGAGGTTTTCTCTCTCTCTCTCTCTCTCTCTCATAGGCTCTAAATACTTGTTAAGTTATCCCAACGTATAGTCATCGTATGGTTATGTTTCCTACGCTATTAATAGATATAAATAGACGATATTTCTCAAGGTATATTTAATTTTCATACATTAAAAAATCCAATTGTAATAGATTTTGACTCTTTTATACACATGCACACAAAAATAAATAAATAAATAAAAATAAAATGCTAAACATTTTGTCAAAAAGCGTAATTTGTCCTTTTCCGTGTCGGAATTCATTAGGGGAACACTACCATCGTTTCAAGGACGACTTGTTAAATACAAATGTAAAAAAAAATCTGTATTTGAAGTAAGAACTAAGCGTTTACAAATACGTTTTATCTTTCTCTCCCGCATACTCAAATTCGTCTGAAATCATTGAGAAATCTCTTCTGAATCGTGTTTTATATTACTAGGAATAAAAAAAAAGTATATAGAATGTTCTACAAATGATCTTTTGTCCACATCATCTATTATGATGACGTGCTTATGTTTCGCTTTTGGCGATGAATGTGATACTGTCGTCTAAATTTCTTAAACCATTTCAGATCAATGAAATTAGCCGAAAATAATTTTTTTTCTAATGATAGAGTTGCCCAAAAATAAAAGAAACGGCTATTTAACAAGGGCCATTCAATAAGTCTTTAGAAAGTCCAAGAGATGGCGCTCACAGCATCGAAAATTGTTCATTTTTAGTAAGTATCATGACTCATTAGACAGCTGCTTAAGTCTCAGTTATTTCCAATATATGTTTTCATTTTTATTGTCGATTAAAACGAGAAACGGGTTTCTTTCGCAAAATAGAAAAAGGTGAGTTTCCATCGGTGATTTAACAATTATATTTTAAAAACACCAAAAGAGATCAAAACTGAGCTGGTTGAAGTTCATTGCACATTTGTTCCTGTATTTGCAACTGTTTACAATTGAGTAAATGAGTTTAAACGTGGCCGAACATCCGCAAAAGATGAACGTTGTTCGGGATGTCCAGCGGAAGTCACTACCGAATATCCACGATATGGTTTCGAATGATTAACGAATCAAAGTGCGCGAAATAGTTGGGGCCACTGTCGTATCGCATACTGTTTTCAATTTGATACGAACATTTGGTTGTAAAAAAACATCTCGACAAGATGGGTGCCGCGTTTGCTCTCAATGGAAAATAAACGCAATCATGAGGTCAAATCTTAGGCTATTTTGGACCATTTTCGTTGCAATCCTGACAAGAGTTTGTGTCGATACATAACCATGGATGAAACGTGGATACATTACTACACTTCAGAGACAAAGGAACAGTCAAAACAGAAGGTTTTTGAATATTCCGAAGAAAACAAAGACGGTGATGTCTGCTAGTGAGGTGATGACCGCAATTTTTTGGGATGCACGTGGAATCCTCTCACCAAAGGCTAAATTATGGCCATTCGGAGATTTTTTCATCTTTGGAAAGAAATTACCGAAAATAACGTGTATCCTGCCAAGACCAGCCACTCGTGAATGTTACTTTTTTACCAAATTAAAATAGATGCACGCAGTACTGCGTTATGTTTTCCTAACGATCACTGCATTGCAAAATCTTATTCGCTACTTCCTTTTTCTACTTCAATTCACAGTAAATGAGATGATATGATGCCATCTAATGGCAGATTTTTTAAATGGTTTACTGCTTGTTCAAGACTTGATTATTTTGATCACAGTTTGCCAGTTGCAATTAACTATTGCGATGAGGAGTTGTTAGTATCAGTCAGCATCTAATTGCAAAATATATTGCATTCTATTTTATTTAGTGACTATTTTTTTCACGTAATTCCTTACGAATGAGTATAAAGCATTGGGAATGTCATTAGTTTTAACAAGAATTTTCCGAATAGTTTGAAGAGAAAATATTAAAAGCAACAATCTCTCACCGTAAGTGGATATATTTACTGGCTATATTCATGTAAGTTTAACTTAAAAACCTAATTTATTCCATTGTTCTATTTAAAGGACAGCAGAAAAATAGCTTGTGAAAATCCGTATTTGTTTGATACGAATATTTGTCAACTGTAACATGTAGGGGTAATGTATAAGCTTCTGCTAGCATGAGGTATGTGTCTCCCCCTTCCTTCCCCGTCTGGAAACTTTGTTTATTCCTCGCATTGGAGGGTGTGGTTTGTATCTGCTCTTTGCGGTTGCAAAATTCTTTATCACTTTATCTTGGACTTTTGGCTGGGCATTTTTTATTTGATAGTACTCTTTTGTTATAATCTTGGTGGTTAATTAGTTATTAGATAAATTTTAGTGCATTAGTTTTAACTGTCACCTTAATAGGACAGTGGGACGATAAGCATTCGATTGACGCATTATTTCTCCCCTTTATAACTAAGAGCGGGAAAAAAAATCTCTACTAGTTTTTAACCCCTGCTGAATTATGTCATTCCAAAGGTTTCTAAATTTAGAGGAAGCATCGGATTTATTAAATAGTTTAGATTCAGATGAGAACGATGTTAAAATTGCTGTGCTACCACCAGATGCTAGTGAACTAAATGAAGAAGTTGAAGGGGATGACAATGACGTAAATAACACATCGATCAATAACTCCCGAGTCTAACATTGAAAACAACATTTTTTTTTTTGCAATTTTTTTTTTATTCATCAACATAACACCTTTTGTTAATCACCTTTTAGGGTGATACAATCGTTCCAACGCTTTTCCAAATCTTTTTTTTTTTTTCCCCGATTTTTTTTTTTTTTTTTTTTCCGCAAGAAATCTTTTTGCGGAGTAACAGCGTTAGAAACAGCTTCTCTGAATCATCGACTCGTTGCTGTTTGTTCCATCGAAAGCAATCGCGGCACCCACTTGAAAATCCTTTTTCATTCCACTTCAAAAAACCTTTTTCCTGGTCCGATCGACTTAAAATTTTGACACGTTTCAAGCAAAGGTTCGTAAAGACCTGGTTACTGGTTTACTACGAGCGCCATCTCTGGGTTAATCTCGGGAGTTATTGATCGATGTGTTATTGAAGTGACTATTGTAGATAACGTTTCTGGGTCTCTGGAGATTAGAACTGGAGACAGTTTTCAGCCTGAACCGTCTATAAGTTCTAGTGTTTCGATAATAAAACGCAGAAAAAATAAATAAAATACATCAGTCACCTTGGATAAAGACTAAATCACTGCAATATACAAAATGGAAATTACAGGCTGAATCGTTCACACTATTACCAGAGAGGATATATTCAGTGAATTGAAGGGAAAAAAAAACATTTGAAGATTCTAACCTGGACTGGACTAATCTCAGTTGCCTGACTGTTAATGGAGGAAAGAGTATGAGTGGCATAAACAAAGACTTAGTTGGACAAGTGAAGCTGATGTGTAATCAGAAAAACATTCCAAACTAATGTTCCTGCACTGTATTCAGCAGCAAGCTTTGTGTGCTAAATACGTAGACATTAGCAGTGTACAGAATCCTGTGGTGAAGATGGTGAATTTGATAAGATCACATGGGCTCAGCCATTGACAATTCAGAGACATGTTGAAAGATAAAGACACAGAATAGTAAGATTTACCATATTACACAGTAGTAAGATGGCTAAGTTATGAGAAAGTTGTGAGCAGAGTATTTGAATTAAGAAATCAAATAGGCGACTTTCTGGAAAGTAAAGGCAAGCCACAACCAAAACTGTCTGATGAAGAGGGAGTATGGACATTGATCTTTACTGTAGACATAACTAGTCATTTAAATTTTCTGAATCTAAGACGACAAGTAGAGAAAAATCTAGTTTCTGAATTATACACCTATCTAAGGGCCTTCAGATAGAAACTTGTCTTGTTTCTGGAACTAGTACATGCCAACAACTTGATGCATTTTCAGAAGTGCAAGATCTTCATGGCTGAAGCAACTACTGAGTTCCCCGCATCATTTGCATGAGTAATCATCAAGCACCTTCAACTACTGTTGCAGGAGCTGTTTCCCGACTTGGATTCAAAGGCAGAAGAAGTGAGACTGTTTTAAAACCCATTTGAAGCAGATGTGACCAGTTTCCTCAGCTGAACTACAGCTGGAAGTCATAGATTTGCAAGCAAATGATTTCCTTACGGACAAGTTCAAAGAAGGACTTGTGGGGTTTTACGAGTTTTTGTCCAAGGAAGACTTCCCTAAAGTCAACACTTTTGCATCAAGGTACCTTTCAATCTTTGGAACAACATACTTGCGTGAGAAAACATTTTCAAGGAGGAAATATGTAAATAATAATTTAAGAACAAACTTGTCTGATGACATTCTAAGGTTTCATTCATGTTTGGGACATCAAAGCTAAAACCAGAAATATCTGCTATTTTGGCCTCCAGGAAACAATTCCATCATTCTCACTAATACAGGTGTTCATGTGTAGTGTATCAATAGTTTATTTCATAATAACTGAATAAAATAATGTTAAATAATTAAAAACAACATCTACGTTTTAATTCTTTTTTATTTGGACCTCGAGTGTGTAGTCGGCCCCTAAACTACTGTTTGATAGTTAATGTGGCCCTCGGACTGAAAAGTTTGGAGACCTCTGCTCTACACGATTACTTAGAAAAAGGAGAAACAGTAACTAGAGAGTATTATGCATCATTATTGCACCGATTGTGTGAAGAAATCGAGGCATAATTATAAAACATGAAATATTAATGTCATAATTAAGAAAAACATGAAATATTAATGACATAATTAAGAAAAACATGAACTATTAACTGCATGAAAAAAATTTATGAAAAAAATATATGTATTAATATCATATGAAAAAAATTTACTTGTAAAAAAATTAAAATTTTCAAATATTTGGATTCTTCTTGTCATAAAACTTTTATACCTACAATTTAAAGCAAATTATGCTATTGATTTAGGAAATATTCAAAGTTAAATCTTACGAAAGGAAATGTGGCGTCTTAAGAGGTGGAATACAAAAATACAAATTTTAATTATCTGGCCATGCATCAATTGGTATTACGAAACGAAGAATACATGAAGAAACGTTTACACAGATGTATATACAAGTATATGGACCATAGTAATTTTTTTTTTAAATATTTCTGGAACTATGATTAGATTCGAATGAAATTTAGAACGTAAACATTCAGGGTCTAGCTTATATCCCATAAACGAAGGATGGTAAATGGCTTCAAGTGGGTTTATAACATTGCTGCACTTATCACAGGGACCAATTCTGATGAATTTATTATTAGTGAAAACAATACAGTATGTTTCCTTTAAATAATCTAGGACCTGATTTTCCAGTGCGTTTCTTCACATTTTTTTAGAACTAATGGTCGGATTCAAATGAAATTTGGAACGTCAACATTCAAGGTCTAACTTATGGTCGGGGAAGGGCGGGTGCTAAGTGACCGCATGCCAATTTTCAACACTTATTTAATGATCCACTTATCCCTCAGACAAAGTCGAGTGAATTTCTTGTTATTGAAAATAATCCAAATTTTTCCTCTAAATAACGTGACTCTCTTGTACGTTTCTTCAAATATTTTGATAACTAATGTTGATTTGATTGAAATTTGGAACATGCTGTTTAGATCATTTCCCGTACAATTCTGAAAATAATAAAAAAAAAAACGATTCCATTAAGAAAAAATTGATGAAATTAATGTACTACGTTAAATAAAGTAATCAATTCATTACCATTAAAACTTTGATTCAGTGGCCGCGGTAGCCTAGTGGTTAAAGCAGCGGACCTCGCGGCTGGCGATTTTCACTTAGTCATGGATTCGAGCCTTGATGCCACTTAAGACTCGTCGTGTAGCTTGGGCTGATGCACATTAAATCTGTCGGGGCCCAAAGTCCTCCCGTTGGCGTGTTGTGGAAGTTAGGAGAGGGGTGCCAGCTCAGGTGTCGTCCTCGTCACTTGACCTAGACTCAAAATTACGAGGTCCGTCGCCAATAGCTCCCGTGTTGCTTCTAGAACAACATTAATAAAACCAAACCAAACTAAAGCTTCGATCTCTTTGAACTAGTAATTTTAATACCTATCTGGTCCAGTTTTCATCAGAACTGCAGATGTTATTAAGGTTGTTCCTTTTTTGACGATTGCACATTGGTAAAATATCTAACACATATACAACAATTAGAAAATATAACCTATTGAATAATAAAATAAGGAATAACCCTTCAGTTCAATTTTTATCATTTAATAACGTGATGACAATGTAAAAGGCAGTCCCCCATTAAAATATTTGAAGGCTACCTTTGCAGAGAGGATCTACTTTGTGAACCCTCTCTTGTTTAAAAGGGAATCAGAGAGGAACTACAAAGGGTGAGTGAGTCGAACTCTTGTGTAATTCTACTAAGAATTAGAACTCGATTATTTCAGTACATATAAGTAATTAATTATTATAATAAGCGTTAAATTTAGAGATGAGTAGGATGGAAATACACAGGCTTGATTAAATATTTATTTTGTGATTTGTGTATGGTAAGTTTGATATATCTTAATTAACTCAAGTTGAGTTCTTGGCTGATAAGAATTCATTCGTAACTGTGTTGATTAGTAAACAATAATAATAGCAAGAGAAAGTAATAATACTGAGGGATTACAAAATTGGTACAGCAAGGAATATAAATAAATAATACAATAAGAAATAATATAGAATGAATAATATTTGTATTATAAATGCTTAAATTATGTGATCTGCAAACGATTTTTATTGATACATTAGCAACGTAATTAGACTTTCGTAAGGCAGACAATTTTCACAAAATATTTTAATCATATGTCAAATCAAAATATTTCTGAAGTCTTGCATTCCTTTTTCTCGATAATATGCACATGTTTTGTTATATTATTCTGTAAAGTGTTCACTAAACCGCTGCATTAAAAGTGTGTCTTTCTTTTAAATTCGAATGTTTTATTTATTTTCACAAGTCCCTATAAAAGCGTAAGATGTACGATCTGCTGTCACAACGCAAGAGAAACGTACAGTTTTTACTTTTCCACTAACAGCAGGAAGGGGGGGGGTCCCTTGGCAGGATGCATGATAGGCGAATACTTATGGTAACAAAATTTAGGAATGGCAAAACCGCTTGAGCTGGTGCACAAATAAAAAAAAAAAGTACCTCATAAAAGCTCTTTTAAATTTTTATATGATACTCACAAACTTAGACAAGTGTAAAAATGAATAAGTGGAACATTAAGATCTCGAAAACGTCTTGAGAGATAGTGATACCTCTGTTCTTAACGCTTTAGAGAAGAAAGTTCAGTTTGCGTTCTTAATTTCTTCACTTCCCTTAAAATTGGGCCAAATTTGAGAGTTGTATCAATAATTTCGTTAATGCTGCTCATAACTTTTGCTACCAGCGGAAGAACTTTTTCTACATAAAAAAAAAAAAAAAAAAAAAAAAAAAATGTTTAAGAGCCATGTGTACTCAAAATTTATCTTAATGACTCAATAATGTTGGCATTGAACACGAATTAAATAATAAATTAGATTTCCATGAAGTTATTCGCGATTTTTCAGAAAAGATGTTTTGAATGAGATTGCTTTAATTCACGGTTAGGCATTTAATATAATTGTAGCAGTTTTGTTTATTTCTTAAAAGTATATTTAAATTATCTCTGAAGATAGTAGACACTAGTTTTAGTTGTTCGTTGATGTTAACTCATTAAAAATGTAAATGTCGTTTTTCAGTAAAATAATTTTGGTAAATCTACATTAGTATTAATTGTCTTTATTCAATTATATGTCATTTTCGTGGTTAACATGGTTCTTTTATAACATTCTGTGAGTTTCTTGATTTTTTTAATTAACTTTTTTTCATGTTTAGGAATTTTTTCAATTTTTGGATTTGCCTAAAATGGCAAAAACGCACTCGCGCGATAGACCCGCTTTTTCTGTCTCCTTCAACTAACACTCTGTAGATTTTTAATGTGATGCTGTTTGAATTGAAAATATTTCCCAATATATGAAAAAAAATTCATGTTGATTAGATTATAGAGTTATTAAGGTGTAATGAATAGAATTGAGAGGATGCATGTACAAGCAGTGAATCATTTAATTCGAGAGTTGGTAGTCGGTTGGAGATAGAGAGCTGAGTTTAGTTTAGTTTTTTTATTAACGTCGCACTAGAAGCAACACGAGGGATATTAGAGACGGACCTCGTAATTTTGAACCATGGTCAAGTGACGAGGACGACACCTGAACTGACACCCCTCTCCTAACATCCACACCACGCCAACGGGAGGACTTATGGCCCCGACAGATTTAACGTGCATTAGCCCCGGCTATACGGTGGGTCTTTGGCGGCCAAGGATCGAACCCACGACTCAGTGAAACTCGCCGACCGCGAGTCCGCTGCCTTAACTACTAGGCTACCTCGGCCACAGATAAGGAGTTAAAGTTATCAATGTGAGGCGTCTGTTTCATACCTGTGCTGAGTAAGGAACTTTAGAAGTGAGCTCAAAGAAAATGTACAAAGGGTTACCGATTCGAACCTTCATTTAATGCTCTACAAAGTACTCGAGTCCGATTGGTTCAGATCAGGTACGAATTAAATTATTATATTAAACAGATTCTGACGAGAGTAGGGCATATTCACAAATAGAATAAGTTAAGAATAAACTGATGATTATTCATAAATCTGAACGAAATAACTTGGTTATAATCATTGCGTGACTTTCTATTCATATTATTATTATTAATCAGTGACTATTCAAATAATCAAATTTGCAAGCAGAAGGATATAATTTTAGGTACTAACAATTTTACAAATGTTCTGTGTAAAATCAACAAACCCATGCTCATACATGTTATTACCAATGACAAATAACATACGATGCAAAATTGTTGAAATGAAAATGCTAAAAATGCCACAGTAGCCTAAGTGGTCATAGTCGCGGCCGGCGGTTTTCGTTGAGTCGCGGGTTTGAGGCTTGATACCACTAAAATCCCTCAGTGTAGACGGGGATGGTGACTAAATTTGTCGAGGCCCAAAGCTCTCCCGTCGGCGTGGAAGTTAGGAGAGGGGGAGCCAGTTCAGGTGTTGTCCTCGTCACTTGACCGAAGCTCAAAATTACAAGGTCCTTCACCAACAGCTCTCGTGTTGCTTCTAGTACGACGTTAATAAAACCAAACTTAACTTCTGTAAATAGGATTCATACTCAATTTATTCAATATAAAGATGATTTTCTGCAAGCATTTTATTTTATTTACCCATTACTCGGTTAAGGCTCCTGTCTGACGGCTATTTTGATTTCGTGAATGTAATGTTAATTCTCAGATATTTCTACTTTCCTCTTCAATTATTAATAATTTGAATAAAGAAAAAAGTGTATCTGAAAAACAAAAAATGAGGATTGTTTCTGCGGAATTGTGTTTTTTTTTTTCAGATTCTTAAAAATATTTGTACGTCTATTTTAATGACTCGTTTGTGGGTTTCCCAGTTTTTAAAAATATTTTAAAAAGTTATCGAAAATCTGAGGTAGAATGTAATTTCGCAGAAACCTTATTCATATTTTGCTCTTTCTGATTCATATTTTATTACATTCAAATAAATTAAAATAATCTAGATTTGTGGAGGAACGTAGAAATTCCGTAGGATTAACATAACGATCACGAAATTAAAACGGTTGTTAGACGGGAGCTTTAATACGCATTTTTCGATACTTCGGACCAGCTCTGGTCCCAATTAATCCGACTTAATGAAGTTTTATTGTAGTAATACAAAACCTCAAGCTTTACGAAATTAAAAAGAAAAAGATGTTTAAGTACACTGTGCTCTCTTTTAGAATAAACAAATGCAAAGAATTCCCAGCACACGTGAAGAAGCAGAAAAAAGAACAAACCACGACATGATTTAACGACTGTCAGCGGCCTTTGTCGGCTGTCCAACCTTGGTAGTTGGTTTAGAGTCTTTGTTGCTGTAACCTTAAACAGGTGAAAGGGTAGTTCTCTAAGAACTCTATTCCTCCTAACACTTTTTTTTCCCAGAGGCACTGTGACCTCGCATCTCCATCACAAAAGAAACGAATTCGAAAGTGTGCAAGAGAGACACTATCTCGGTGGAATGGTTAAGTGGGCAAAATGGCGAGACGACAATTTCATTCTTCTTTTGAGAAAAGAACAAACAAGAGAAGAGAACAGTATCGTGTAATTCAATCTTAAATAAAAGGAAGGGTGTTTAAATGAGTGTTTAAAGAGCTTTTTAGTATTATTTTGTTTCGTTTTATTTGTTTGTAGGTAATTTTTCTTCCTGAGGATATTTGTAGGTTTTGTGTTTTGTTCTCGGGATGTCTTTAGGTGTTTTTTGTTAGTGAATTTGTTTAAGGTATTTCATTACCAAATGTAAATGATGAATTAAAGAATGCAGAGAAAAAGTTGAAAAGGCAAAAATGAAATTCCTCTTACTTAAAAAACTAGAATAAAATGTAATAATCATTACTCCATACGTGATTGTTGCTAAAGTTTGTGACGTTGGGCTATTCGAGATTTTCTCTTCACTAACTTTGGGGACTTTTAATTAAGATTGATTGCTATAAATAACAACTTCTTCCCAACCAAAAATGAAAAGTGAGTTTTTAAATTAGAGGCAGGTAGAAATAAAGTGAAGTGAGGTAGATAGGAAAGTATATAAGCAAAGCGAGAGACACGCGATAGAAGTCGAGTGACTCTAGCGTTGTCCTAAAGTCGAAGGCGGGGTCGAGAATTGCTACAAATTATCAACGGCATCGTGGAGCCTAGAAGTCGAGTCAGCCTCAACTCCGCCGTATTAGTAAGACTCCGTTAATTTGGTATTAGTGGGACAGGCAAATATATATAGGGTGATACTTTGGAGAGTCGGTGTACATTTGTCGTTATAGTATTAAACTGTGAAATAAATACAGAGTGTAAGATCTATCTAACGTCTCTTTGTATGATTTATTGACTCTTCAGTGTTAGTATATTTAGTTTAGCTATGGTACAAGAGGCGAATAGAATTATAACTTAGTCACAAGTTTTGTACTCCCCTCTCCCTAACAGCGTATAAGAATTTTGAAGTATTAAAGATCGGGAGGATAAAATAAAGTTTTAATTATAACTAAGAAATGATCGAGATATCTGAATAAAATTTATCCTACGTATGGATTGATCTTTTTATATACATCATATTATAAATTAAATCTTGATTTGTTTGGTTTCAGGAAGCCATAGATTGAAGTAATCCTCAGTATGGAGGAGATAGAGCTCAATTTGCTGAGTTCTATGATGACAGCCTTCGAAAGGTCAAGAAAGGCTGGAAAAACTGGAACATTGGAAGGTGGCTGTGTAGAGAACTTTTTAGAAAAGTAAATAAAAATTAAAATTCTACCTCTATTATTTTTAGTAATAATTAAAACCATGATTCTGCGGTATTATTTCAACCTATGGTTTCCTGAAACCAAACATATCAAAAGGAATATCTGTAATGTACAACATTATGTACTTGAGGATCTATTAATAAGTTGAACAATTTTTAATCAGGTATATCGGTTATCTGGTTAAAATTTATAATAATAATAAGTAATAATTAAGACTAATAAGTAATAATTAAGTAATGATTAAGACTTTGCGATACACCTTTGTATAATATAAGAAGGCTCTCTGATTGTAGCTAATAATGCAGTGAAGGTCAATAATAAAATAAGGCATAATAAAACATAAGATGATTTCATCTTCAGAGATATTGATATTTTATTCCAACTTTATTTTTATTCACCTTCTTTAATAATTGTTTAGATATGTAAGAATATAAATGACGAAATTTTCTAGACACTGGTAAAGATAGATTTATTTAAACGAAAAAAGAGTAGAGAAAGGATTAAACTACATTACATACATTAATGAAGTAGATATACGATAATCAATATTAGAATACGGTATCACAGAGGTATTTCTGATATAGATCCTACTTTTAAATTATTGATTTAATTGATTGATTGATAAACGTCGCACTTAAAAGTAACACGAGGGTTATGGGCGACGGATCAAGCAATTTTGAATTTCGGTCAAGTGACGAGGACAACTCCTGAGCTGGTACCCAATATCCAGACTTTACGCCATCCCAGCGTGAAGACATTGAGCCCCGACAAATGCGAAATTAATCAGCCTCTTTGCACGGCGGATCTTTAGTGGTATCAGGATTCAAATCCACGACTCAACAGAAACAACCCCGGCGATGAGCTCACAACTATGACAACTTGACTACTGCGACTGTCAACAATAGTTTAAAAGACTTTCATCATTGTATTATATCAAATTGTTATTATTATCATTTATAGAAAGACAAGATAAAAATAATTTCAGTAATACAAAAGAGCGAAAACTTTTACACTTCTAAAACAATTTTCACTTTAAATATTTTAATCAATAGGTATTTAATGTAATAGATTTTCACAAATTGCGGCAAAAATTCTTAATTATGTTTTCTTAAGTGACCAACTCAGTTGCGAATTATTTCGCTTCTTTAGTTTTGTTTTATTTTTGAAATTACATGCATATCATAACGTAAGCTTTGTTATACCTTTTTTTCTCAAAAAATATGCATTTAAACACATAAAAAACAAAATTCATATCATTAATTTAAAAAAAAATGATTGTCCGGATTCTTTGATCATGAAAGGGAAAAGGAAAAGGAAAAGGAATTGACTGATTACCTTATGAAGGATATGGAAACGAAGAGGAAATTGGTAAATACTCGTATATTGACACACAAGGAATTTAGTGAAAAAGTGTCGGTGTTCTTTCCGATTTACTTGATAATGTAACAGAAATACTTTATGAAAAGATAACGAAAGAGAAATGAAAGATAACTCTAGCCAATACGTTTTTTTTTAATCACAAATGAATAAATATTAATCGCTTGAATGTAAATATGAAAAGGGTGGAAACGAGTAAAAGAATATTTTTACAAATCTATTGTCTACACTTGTTGTTTTAGAAATATTTGAAATTTAAAGAAAAAAAAAAAAGCTCAATGGAAGAAAAACATTAACACGAAAAAACAGTAAAATATATATATATGGCTCCTTTATTTCAAGTTCATCTTTTTAATTTATGCTAGAATATTTCTTATATTTATTTAATTGAACTTTTTTCTCCGTCTTCTCATTTATGCTTGACGCAAGATTCGTTAACCAAAGTCAATACTGTTATAAAAATTCAACCGTATGGGTGTACGGTGAAAGTAGTCCAATAAGAAAGCTAACAGCAAAAATGACGTTTTATTCACAAATATTCAGGAAAACAAGAAGTACTGGTAGCAGAAGTTGTACTTAATTTTCCTAATTCGACAAAAAAAATGTTAGGTACTGGTTTTGAATTATGTTCTTTTTCTCTCTCTCTGTATATATATATATATATATATATACTAAAAATTTATGAAAGAATAATTTAAAATATTTAAAAAGACAAAAAATCCAGAAAGAAATGTAACAATGAAAGAAAAATAAATGAAAATATGGAACCCAGCAAGTCAAAAAGCAATATCGGGCTGAGGACCGATTAAGCGGGGTTAAACTAGTTTAATGGTACCAACCTTCCCACCTTGCGACTTGGTAGGCTGAATTAGGAAATTCAAATTGCAAAAGAGTTCATGATTAAAAGATGCAAACAAATTCAGCGATAAAATCTACAAAAATAAAATCTATAATTCCTGGTAGGCTGAATTGGGAAATCCAAATTACAAAAGAGTTCAATGATTAAAAAATGCAAAAAAATTTTCAACGATAAAATTTACAAAATAAAATCTGTAATTCTAAAAATTATCAACAAATCAAAATATAAAAATTACTTACAAAATTCAAAGAAATGAAGATTCAAATATGTGAGTAGTAAGACAGAATTTTCTTTAAGCTTCAAGATGTATATCACATACTCAAAATGAAAAAAATATAACACATCATCACCATATAAATTGAAAAAAGATTTAAATCATTGTTTGATTGGTAATAAAATGTAAAAGGATGCAAACAATTGGTTGGTAATAAGTTGTATGGTAAAGGAGTATAACGGTCCAGAGAGTGAGTAAAAATGTAAGCTGTGTAAATGTAAATAAATAAATAAATTCTTCACGGCTAGACCACTAACAAGCCGACTTTGTGGACCTATTGTTGTGTGGTGGATTTGAAATTGGATCACGATTCGCAAAGATGTTTAATATATTTGTGATGTATATAAGTATTTAAGAAATTTATTGGATAATCATGATCCAAACAGTTGTTGAAGAATTTTTTAATGTTATTAAACTTGTCTATTTTATATGTGGTTAATTTGTTATTACGTAATAAAAAGCCCAATAAAATATTCCTATAAATGGATCTGTGTAGATTACTGTTCCAAAAAAGGTATTTTAATTACATGGAATTCGAATCTCTCTCTTTTATCAAAAATATTACTAATAATAAGTCTATTGTCAACTAATTGCAAATCGAGATCTAAAAATTCTACTGTATTTGAATTAAGATTAGTTTTTAATAATTTGAGATAATTAGGGTAAAATGAAATATTTGGTTTAAAATCCTCAGTTTTACCTAAAATAATTAGATCATCTATGTAACGAAAAAGAAAGTAAGAATCATTGTCAATCTGTTTTAATTCATAAAAATGTAAATAAAAATTGGCCAGATAATTACTAGCTGGACCGCCCTGGGGGAGACCCTGAATTTGTTTATAGAGATTTTGACCAAAAACTATAAAATTCTCTTGTAATACAAGTTTAATGAGACTATTGAATTTTTCCTGTTTTATTGTTTGATTAAAATCATATTTATTGTATAAAATTGCAAGAACCTTAATTAAATCTTGAATATCTATTGAGTTAAAAAGGTCTTCAAAATCATATCGATGTATAGAGAATACCTCTTGTTCCTTCATGTTTTTGACAATTTCAAAACTATTTTTAATAATAGCAGTATTTTCAATATTGTCAATAGATTTTTGAAGAATGGATTGTAGAAGTTTGCCAGATTTAGTGATATAGGTGTTATATCCATTCATAATACTTCGCAATTTGACAGGATTTTTGTGAAATTTTGGCGTTAAGAATATATATATATATATATATATATATATATATATATATATTGTGTGTGTGTGTACTGGGGGGGTGATTCATTATCAGTGCGACGAATTTGCGAGAGAATTAGAAGGCACTAAGACAATTCAAAAACACTTAGCATTACAGGGTTGAAAATTCTTCTTACACATGCTGCTAAATCCAAAAGAAATAAAGTAGAACAGAAACGACATGTTAATGTAAACAGAAAACATTTTAATGATAAGTTTCACATTGGTAAGAAGCTCATATGCTATTGCAAGTGTTTGAAATTTCTACCTCAAGCACTGCCATTGGCTTCACATCTAAGAATCCTTAACATTCTGGATGATTCTTGGCATGTTTCGGATCTCCCCATCAGTTACAGAGATATGCGCGACCAGGTCAATTACTGATTCAACGAGGATCTCGTACCCTAATAACTTCATATGATCCCAACATAAGAAGTCTAGGTACAATAGATCCGACGATCTAGTAGACCAATTAATCGGACCACCATGACATCTAAATGTAAACTTTAGGCATTACTGGACTGTTTTGGAGTAATGGGGGGGAGGAGTCGATTATGCTAGAATCACTTCGAGCGACTTAACGAATGACGACCGAAGAATATGTGCTTCTTCGACAAGCTTCGGCAGGACTTTTTGTACGAAGATCAAGTGTTTCCTGTTGTACAAAAGGGGGAGAGGGGCAAAGAAAGTAAGATACAATGAGGTGATCTTCACCAATACCGACTCGAAATAGAGAAACTTCTTTGAGCTGCATATTCACGCCATGGGGTCCTCCAAAGCTTACAAATGGGCATTATGAAAAATGAAGATTATCTCTCTTGTAAAACATGTCTCATCCGAGAAGAATGCTTAGTTTAGCTCTCTTTGTTGACAAAACCATGTAGCAAAATCCCTCCGGTATTGATAATCGCCAAATACTAAATAGTTTGACTGTCGCTCGAGTATTTGTACTTGGATTCTGTAGGACTTAGAACATTCTCCTCATTGTTGAGCATCTTCTTTGATCGCTCTGGATTCATGGTAGCTCTCTCGGAAAAAAAAACATTATCTCATAACTTTCTGTACAGAACGTGCAAAGATTGTATGATGATTATCCAGCCTTTTTGATGGGTTGTAGGCAGAAAGAGTTCCACACCTCACAAAGAGCTCTTTTCAATTCTGCAATGAAGCTTGGTATGTGCGAAAGGGCTGCAAATTGTCTTCCGAGCGTATCCCATACATTCTCGATAAAATTCAGATCAGGTGAGTGCGCAGGCGACGGCATGCATTGGCTACTTTACTTTTCAAGAAAAGAATCGATCAGGCTGGTATGGTTACAATACACGTTATCAACCATAAATATGAAATCAGAACCGACAGCATACTGAAACAGGTAAATATAAGGCTAAAGAACTTCATATCTGTATCTTATAGCAATACTACATACCGTCTCAAAGATATAGTGGTCTGTTCGGCAGTCCAGTAGTTCGCATGTCTATATCATAGTTCCTCTTTATAGAGATTGATGTATTTCCGTGATGTTTTCTGGGTGAAAACGAGTTCCGCGGTCTCAAAATATTATTAGCTGATGAGAATTGGTGTTAATACTAAAGTGAGATTTGTCATTGAACATCACATTGGCCTTCTATCCCAAGCTGTAGTACTGGGATTCCAGACTCCAGTTTAAGCGAACACGTTTATGCGTTGATGAGAGGGGAATGCAAATTGCTATTCATTTAGCATAGAGATTAACATGATCGATTCTCCTATAAACAGTTTGTATGGAAATTCATACTCTTGTGGCGACTGTGAGCGCTAAACCCATTTCTGTGGTACAACTGTCCCACTCACATTGCGCAGTTATTGTCAGATATCGATCTTGGGGACGTTTGTGATTCTTCGCCCATCTGATATTGGTTGTAGATTAACATTTTCCGAACTTTGAAACCTCTTTCACAATCTTGAGATCACACACTAGGACACGTTTAGAATTCTATTCTACTTCAATTTGTGATTGTCTGAATTAAAATATCCCAATGATTCTTTCTTTCGAAGACATGTTCCAGTTTTCCTCTTTGTACCATCACTCGTTCTGCTTAATCATCAAGAGCTCTCATTCTTTTATGAATTGCACGAAACGTGTTCAAACTGCTTATGCCTAGTGAATCTGTTCATTCGCTCTAAAGCTTGCGCAGTTGTTTTGTATATAAAGATGTCGACTGAAATGTTTTACATGAAGATTAAGTTTCACCTTCAATGTATGATTCTCCACAAGTTATTTCGAATGAATTCACTAATATTTACTCACGTTTTCTTTTTTTTTATATTATGAATTCTGCTCAACTTTCAGACACCAATATACATGTATATATATGCATACACTGGTGTTCAAAATTAAGAGAATTTGCATATTTTATCGAATTTCATGAAAAGAATTGAACGAAATGCAAAAACACTAATTCGAAACAAAAATGCAAATCTTGTACGTCGAATACGCAAGCGTATACGCGTGAGGGGACGAAACTAGGCGAAAAACAGGATTTATAAGCGAGGGTGCCAAATTTCGCATTTCGTTCGCTAGCGCATTTTAGGTATTTTTTTTTTTTTTGCAGTTATCGCTTAAATTAAAATTCAAACAAAAAAAGTGAGTAACCACCAAAGTTTAGATGATGGAATGAGGTGGCGAATTGTGGGTTGGCTAGAAGAAAGTTAATCTCAAATCCAGATTTGCAGAGAATTCGATTTAACGCCCAGTGTCGAGCCCAACTTATGGAAAACAGTTTCAGGATACCGGATCTGTCGAGAGGAAGCATGGGCAAGGTCGTCCAAGAGCCTTGACGGGCAGAGAAAATCACCATTTGTCCATTACAGAAAGGCGTAACAAAGATGCTACAGTTTCTCAGGTCTTTCATGAGTTATATGCAGCTAAAATTACTCGAGTTTTAAAGGTGACTGTTTCCAGAAGACTTCATGAGAGAGGGCTGTTTGCTGCCCTCTCAGTTCTGCGAATAGGACAGTCTGCTTAAAATGATGCAGAGATCGTACAGGTTGGAGCATAAATCAATGAGTGACCGTTATCTTCACTGATGAGTCTCAGTTCAGCTTTACCAGTGTTTTTCGCCGTACTTTCATATGGAGAGAACCAGGGACCCGCTACCTTCCTGCCAATTCCTATCTTCTTTCCAATACTGTCAAGAAATCGACAGTACTGCTGCGGAAGTTTGACGGGCTGGAAGGCATCATGTTGGATGGCCGCACGCACCTCCATGCCTTTGAAAGAGGCACTGTGACTACTGAGAGGTATACGGATAAGGTCTTGGAGCCTATGTTTGCCTTTTCAAGATTGCAGTTGGTTTTGATTTCCTTTTAATGGATGGCAACGCAGTGCCCCATAGAGCTCATCTGGGCAACGAATTTCAGAAAAGTGATAGTATTCGCCAGATCTCCAGACTTCCACCCTATAGAGCATGTCTGGGACGCTCTGGATAGGGCAATTTCAATCCGCAAGCTCCCTCCGAGAGCCATTCAAGATCTGAAAACAGCGTTGCTGAAAGAGTGGGACCAATTGCCAAAGGAACTCATATTTCCTGCATAAAATCACAGTGAGAGGCGTATATATCTTTTATAGGGGACCATACCCTCTATTAACTCTTTTTTTATATATATACCAATCCTTTGACAAACCATATATATATATATATATATATACACCCTTGTGTATCATTCTACACAATCAGAGATGGAATATTATGCTAGATTATGAGATGGAGCTCACAGAATACTAATGAATTTAAATTTCGATTGGTATCATTTGCTGGAATTGGTAAATCCTACTGCATAAATCTTAATAACCTTCGTCTTTGACTATTGTGACTGCTCAAATGGTTGGTTTTTCCATTTATTGTTCTCCGTGAACCTTTATGCTTAAGAAAATTAGTAACTTGTTACCGATGGTAGCAGAAAGCATCTATGAACTTTGACATCTGTGAGATCTTAATAAACCTCATAAGATCATGCTTGGAAACGAAGGTTCTGTTCGAAAGATTCAGTTGTTAACAAGGAGTGGTGTTTTGGAATATCTTACATTTAAAAAAAAATCGACAGCCATAAAATGTTTCCTTTAATTTCAATGGAAAAAGAAAAACAAAATTAGGGAAGAGAAATGTTTCCCGGATTCTCAATACATTCTGCTGAATAAATTTATTTTGAAAAACATTGAATATCTATTAAAAATGATTTATCAAAGAGCAATTGTTATCAAACTAATGGACTGCAAGTCCGATAAAAACATGTCTTTATGCAAAATTTTTATTCGTTATGGAGCGTATTTTTAAAAATTATCTTTTCTAAATTTTGAGCTAGTTATTTAGTTGATAGAGTAATTGTCACATACATCAAAATAAACTCATTACGCCATTTAATGGGAACTGACATACGTTAAACATTCTATGGTCACAAAATCCTTACGTTGATTGCTTATTAATGTCGCATTTAGAAGCAACACGAGGGTTATGGGTAGCAGGTCTCATAATTTTGAACCGTGTTCAAGTGAGGAGGACTGTGCCTAGATGGTATTTCCGCACCACAAAAACTGGACGCTCCACTGATTTAATGAGTATAAGCTCAGCTATTAGCTGAGTCTTTAGCCACATCAGGATTCAAGCCCACGGCTGGACAGAAACGACATTGCCTGCGAGCTCGCCATCATGACCATTCGGCTACCTTGGCCATCCTTGCATTGGAATGGTGTGAAAATGGAGAACGAGGCGTCAGCTAATTTATAGACCTCGTCATCCGATTGTTGCAAAGTTTGTGGCGTGTTGACTGCATTATGCGATTTTTTTTTTTTTTTTTTGAATCAAAGGGAATCGTAAACAAAAACAAAATTTAACTCACTGAAAATATTTTAAGTGTTAAAGTTATAATACTGTTCATGCCTGTTAAAAATATGTATAGTGGAAATAAATTGGCTGTATAGTTCTTTAAAATGGTTAACAACTGTATAGTTCTTTTTATAGTTACGCAACACCAAATAAACATTTCTGGATTGGTTTTAATCTTAAATTCTTTAAGCTTCTTATCATTCAGAGCTTACAAGAAAAAGAAAATAGGAAATATATAAAGCTGTCAAAATATCTAAATCACACGATATAAAATATGGTTTTAACTGCAGGGAGGAGGTGGACAGGGGAAACTAGTGAGAAAGTGCGACAACTTTGTTTCTGCCTTGATATACATTTGCGGTTTTCGCGGCCCCCCCCCCCCCTTTTTTTTTTTTTTCTGTAGCTATAGCAAAAATTATTCTGGCAGTGAATCTCATAAAAAGTTTTACAAAGATTTCAAATGTAAAAACGATTTTTATTTTTTAATGTAACGAAACGTTTCGACAAGAAAAAATGAACTTATTTTATGTCAAGTTGAAATAATCCTCAAAATTTTAAATGAAAAGCAAATGGAATCATTGTGCGAGTGTTAATCATGGAAAAATTATGCTCACTGTATAAAACGTATGTTCATTTTGTTATGTGAAAATATCGACTCAATAGATAAAGTAGATTTTGAAGAAAGTTTATCAAGAATCGTTTAAATAAACTTTGAGAAAAACGGAAATAAAGGTTTTTACTCTATATGATGCGGAACGTGTGGGTTTCAGTTTTAAAATTCACTTTTAGATCTCCTATATTTCCAATTTCGCATAAATAATACGTCAATGGAATCAGAGAAGTGCCTTTCTATTTTTATCAGCAAAATAAAAAAAAATCGGTTGCCTTCCATAAGTACTATTAAGCAGCTACATAAAGTTGAAATGAATTAGTTATACATTTGTTTCTAAAGATTAGTTACAAGTAGACCTCAATAATTTGAAAAAAAAAATATACATAAATTGTTTTCCCTTTTAATCTTGAACAGAATAAAAATGAAAAAGGCACCGTCTGGAAATTATATACTTTTCATTTTATTAAATAAGTTCATAGAAAGGTATTCTGTGGTCGTTTTTGACAACAACTTTAAGTGAAGATAATATATTGATCAAAATAATTTTTATGAATCATTTCTTACGAAGGATATTCGGATTAAATACTTTATAGCGAGTATCGATAGCATCGGTTTAAGAAATTAAAGATGCAATTTTTAATACATTTAGTGATTTCTAATAACTGGCCATGATAACACAGTTACTTCATTTAAACAAATTAATTAAACTGAAAGGTTGAAAATTTGATTAATAGTTTATTAACGTCTAACTCAGAAACAATACAAGGGCTTTTATCGACGGACCTCTATAATTTTGATTTACAATCAAATAACGACGATGATACCTGGTAAGGCACTCCACTTCTAATTTTCATACTGAATGACTAATTGTTTTATTAACATCATAATTTGAAGCAACATGAGGGAGGGATACTGGTAGTGAACCTCGTAATTTTGAATTCGGTCAATTGACGACAACGACTCCTGACCTGGCACACTATTCCTAACATCCACACTTTGTCGACAGGAGGACCTGGGTCCTAGACAGATTTAATGAGCATCATCCAGGCTACACTGCGGGTGTCTAGTGTCATCAGGACTCGAACCCACGAGACTGAAACAATGCCGGCCACAAGTTCACCACCATGATCACTAGACTACCACTGTCTCATTCGGAAAGTGAAGAGATTCTAGCTTTCAGGCATTGTTCCTTATTATTTGATTGAGATTCAGAATTGTTAGAGAGCCTATTCCACATCTCTAGTAGAGCACTAATTATCGTATATTTTCTCCTACAGTTGGAATCGGTTAATACGCGGCTCAGTAACCCGCGAATCTGCTTTGTACGTGATATTTCTATGGCTTCCTCGATAATCATTCCCTTATGATGTCACTTGTAGACATTTTAACATCGTAATTCTTATTTTCCTTTTCAAAAAATTTCATATTTATCATTCGTTCGGATGACGCGTCATGACTTTCTATTAAAACCGGACATTAATATATATTTTTTTTCTTTTCTTTCTACATACGTGAATCACCATTTCTCCGAAAGTGAAATATTTCAGTTGAGATTATTTTTTTGTAAAATATTATTTTCAAGATCTCATAGTCAATGAGATTTTCTGTGCGTTCAATCGTTTTGTACTGGTCAAATCTTAAGAGTTATAAAAATTATATGATTTTGTGGTCAACAATTGATAATGAGCAGTCAGTAGTGAGGACAAAAACAATGGAAGATACTGTTAAAGATGTTCTAGGTGCAGAAGTGTCAGATTATTAGGAAGAGGAAAATGTACTAAAACAGATTCCAATCACGGATTCTAAGATCTCGAAGCAACAGAACTATTACTAAGTTAATTTGAACTACAGGAACCTCGGATTAGAGATCAGCAAAATAAGAAGTGCCATGCAAGAGATTAAGAAGCAAAATGCCTATAAAAATCCTCTGTTAAGGATTACTTGATCAACATTGAACACACAGTTTTATTAATATTTAAAGTACTTATTTTATTAATAAATTTTTATTTTTATTTTATTTTATTTATTTATTTTTGTAACAAGCAAAATAGCCTTACATATTGTTAAATAAGCCTACATAACCATAAATCTATTTTCTCAAACTAATCAGTAATTTATTGCAAGTGTTTGTTACGCAAAAAAATTCATATCGATGTTGAAACTTATCGTTCAATTTATATTAGTACTGTAATCAAAGGTTTAGTGACCATAGTCTCCACTACTGTGTATTCAACGGATCAGACTAAATAAACCAAAAAATTTTTTGAACTTTTTCTACGCTAAATTAATGAGATGGCTCATATATAGATTCACTAGTTCTCAAAATAAGTAGGTAATTTTCTTTTAGCCGGGCTCAAGCGGCGAATTGTCAAATATAATACATTTTTATGTCTTTAGTTCATGATCTGAAGTTTATGAGGAAAATATTTCTAAATAAAAGAATTGTTTTTTTTTATGAAAATGGGTTGCATTATTTTTGAAAGTGTTTATAATACTGATTAATTGAGTCGTCGCCAAAACGAAGAATCTGTCGTTGGCGAAATTTGTGTATTCGACAAACAAAAGTAACAAAACGTATACTAGAAATATTAATAGAATACCGTAGATAAGGCGCACATAAAAATGACTAAGGAAAAGGAATATTACCTTAGTCTTCTAACTGACATTTTAGAAGTTTTAAACGCAAACTTTATGCAGAAAGGAGAATAACTGTTTTACGAATACTTTAAAGACCGTATCAGTTTCTTTAGCCACCCAAGGGGCTATTGCTTTAATTAACCCAAAAATGTTGTACCTGATCACTTTTCAAAAATTTATCTTTTTTTTCTCGAACATATTTGATGTCTGCTTTCACCAGTAAGGAACTTAATTTTCAAAAATACATCATAATATATTTCTCCTGAATTTTTTATTGAATCGAAATAAAATATATGTAATACCTGCTTCCACCACTAATAAACTCAATTTTCTAAAATATGTCGTAATAAATTTCCCTCAATTTTTGTATTACTTTATGTATTACTTGTATTAGTCTGTATTTCTTTATGTATTATTTATGTATTACTTTATGTATTATTTATTGTGTATTACTTTAAATTATATGTAAACTGGAATCAAGATATGACCGAAAATAAATAACATTACTCAGAATTTTAAGACAGCTGTAAGACAACCATTAGGGCTATTTATTAGGTGGATCACTTTTCGCGTACCATATAACTTTTCAATTTTGTATTGTTTGCTTCAATTTTAATTACATTTAGCTTAAATATGTTCAATGTAATAATTTATCGTTTTCTTTAATTTTAATATCGGAAAAGATTACTATTGTCCATTTCTCGATATTTCCTCGTTTACTTTAATTCTTATATTTAATTCAGTAATTTAATAATTATTATAAAAAAGCGCACCTTTTGTAGCTAAATCTGTTCTTTGCAACGAGTGATCATAACCAGCGCTGTTTCTTTCCAGTCGATGTTTGGAATCTTGATGCCACTAAAGACCTGCTGTGAAGCTGGGCTAATGCATGTTAATATGCCGATGCTCTAAATCTTAACGATGGTGTAATGTGGAAGTATGAAGAGTAGGGTGCATTTTTCTGGTATGTCGTCTTTGTCACTTAACGAAGTTTCAGAATAAAAAAGTCCGTCACAATTAGCTTTCATGTTGATTTTAAGTGTAACATTAGTAAATAATAAAAAGTTGCCTTTTTTCATTTCGGATTTCAAACGGGTTTTGAATTACGGAAAGATTTTTGAAAAAAAAAAGAAAGAAAGGAAAAACAAAAATCCGCATTCTCTCAGCTTATATATGGATCAGTTAATATTCAGAAATATATGGTAACTAAATTGAAAAATAATTCATATCAGAACTAAAATTGACTTTAGTTATCATTTAGTGCACCTATTCGTACGTAACACAATACTATGTATTAAATGCTTTAGTACTCGGTTGCAGTGAAATAAAAAGGATTCCGTCTTGACGAACCGTTTCTTTCTCTTTGTTTCTTTCAACGGTCCTTATGTTTACAAAATACCTCACTTCACTCATTTTAACATTCTTCATGTTCGGATTTTACGGCTGAGATTTTCTCCATTAATAAGAAAGTTTAAAGAGAAAGAAAGAAATTAAAGTTTGTAAGGTCAACACAATGAAAATTTTACTTTATTCAAAAATTCCATGAGTGCGTATTCGAATCTTTAAATCACCCAAATCATTAATATATAATCCGCCTAAAACAAAACCGCACTCTCTCGGCTTGTATACGGATCAGCTAATATTCGGAAATATACTGTAATTAAGATAAAAAATTAATTCATATCAGAACTGAAATTGACTGTAGTTATCATTAGTACACCTATTCGTACGTAACACATTACTATGTATTAAATGCTCTAGTTTCTCCTTGTTTCTTCCTTCGGCGCCTCATTTTCAAAAAATAACTCCACTCATTTCAACATTCTTCATGTTCGGATTTTACTACTGAGATTTCCTCTATTAATAAGAAAGTTTGAAGAGAAAGATAGAAATTAAAGTTTCTTTCTTATTTATGATGGAAATGATGGAATTTCTTCCTTCGGTACCTTCAATTTCGAAAAATCCATTTATCATTGAAACATTAAGAAAATTCGTAACCTATATTAAGAAATCGTGAATTTTGGTCCGATATCCTCGCACGTGGAAATCAAGGCAAATAAAACAGTTGACATTGCTAGTAAATCTATATCTAGTTCAGCATCGTTTACTATTCCATATAGGGATATCTTAAAATACATTAAATCAGCTATTCACAACCACTGACGAGATGAATGGAATTTGGAAATGAATAATAAACTGAATTATATCAAATCCCTACCATTTCTCATTGGAATTCACCATCATTGTCAAAACAGGAAGTCATTTTAACGCATCTACGTATCGGACACATAAATACCTCTTACTAGGAGAAAACCTCCCTATGTGTCACTATGGTATTGTCCTCTGACTGTGAGACACATCTTGATCGAAGTTTTGCATTAAACTCACCTCTTTTCAAACATTTTAAATCATGTATACTATAGTGACAAAATACATTTAAATTTGTACATAACATTGATTTTACTATTAAATTTTTGATTTTACTATTAAATTTCATTTTATTCTCTATCCTAAGCAGTGGACATGGTAGCTTAGTGGTCATGGTTATCGACTCGCGACCGTTGTTGATTTCGTTGACTCGTGGGTTCGAGCCCTGATGCCATAAGACACTCACCGTGTAGCGGGTTTAATGCATGTTAAATTTAGTCGAGGTTCCAAGTTATTGAAACTATCGTATTAAGTAAAGATATCTAAGTAAAAGTAAAATATTAGACTGAACTATTTATAATCACGAATAAAGTTCGAACGTAAAAAACAAGCAATCTTCTTCGGACAAATTCTTTTATTCCATTAACTAAACATGACAGACATCTACATTTTTATACACAGTTGCCACTCAAGATTAACATAAAGATTTAGGAAGTACATTGAGCGAATCCGAAAGATTATACATTTAACGAATCTTTAATATTATATGTTGAACGAATCCTAACACAAGTCTTCTTGTTGGCGTGATGTGGAAGTTTGAGAAGATAAATGCCATATCGAGAGTCGTCCTCGTCACTTGACCAAATTTTAAAATTACAAGGTCTGTCATCAATAGCCCTCGTGTTGGTTCTTAGTGTGATATGAATAAACAATCACTCACTCATTCTATCCTAAGCTAGAGAGTTGGATTGTTTTATCTAGTAAAATAGCAACACCTTCTTTTTGAGTTTGGCACAATATATCCCACGAGGATTCAGTGTCATTAAATTTCATACGCGCAACCAACTATCTTCTTACGCCACCTTTGGCGCAAATTCCGCCGTAGTGTCACCTCCGACCCGAGAACCGGTCGTGGGTAGCTGCATCTTCTTCATTAGGAAGTGGATCTTCGTCTCATCCGCATCTCTCTCTCCTACACTCTCACTTTCCAAGGCACGATGCAACGATACGGGGCTGCCCCCATACTCCTATTCCTAGCGTTCATCTCTCTGGTGACATCAGGTAAGATCCCACACATTCTATTATTCGAATGATTACAGTTACACTAACGAAATTTGCATTTTTAACTTTCAGTAATATAATTTGTTATTATTTTATAACCTTAAGTCATTGTTTTACGAAATAGAAAATTTTTGAGGTGTAGATTTACTATGCGTTTCTTGAACAGTGATACACAGGGTGCAAAATTAAAGCGCCGGTCCTTGAAACAAATTTCGAATAATAACTTATTTTATTTTCAGTGAGTATATGCCATTTTTTACATTGTACAAATTGGTAATGTAAAAAGTATGTGAAATAATAACTCAATTATAAATTATATAGAACAAAAAGTAATAATGTGTTGTATTAAATTATTTGATCTGCACATGATATATTTGTTGGTACATTAGCAGCATGATTATGTTTTCGATAGTCAAACAATTTTTACAACATATCTCAAATCAAAATATTACACACAGAAGCGATTCTTCATAAAATATATTAAAATAATATATAATTGTAATAATTAGCCACCCAAGGGACTAATGTTTTAGTTCGATCAGTTTTGGCGTACTAAATCATTTTTCAATTTTTTATCGTTTGCTTCATTTTTAATTATATTTAACTGAAATATATTCAATTTAATAATTTACCATTTTCTTTAATTTTAATATCGGAAAAGTTTACTATTGTCCATTTCTCGATATTTCATCGTTTACTTTAATTCTTATATTTAATTGAGTAATTTAATAATAATTATAAAAAAGCGCACTTTGAGTGGCTAAATATATTCTTTGCAAAACTTTGCATAAAACTTTTTAGATTTTTTTTATTTATATTACTTTGAGTATGTATGTGGGCCATTTGCTACTTAGTACAAATTGGTATAATATGGAGTACATTAAATATATATTAATTCAATTATAAATATTACAGAATAAATATTTATAATGTACACAATTAAATTATTTTATCCCCACAAACGATATTTTAATCGGTACATAAGCGACTTTATTAAATTTTAGAAAGGCAGATGAATTTTATAAAATATCTCAAATCTAAATATTCCAAAAGCGATTCTTCGTATAATATATTAATATATATATAAGCGAAATACCACTGACTGACTCATCACGAAATCTCTAAGACTATTCAACCGATTGACTTGAAATTTAATATAGTTGCTCATTTTGCATTGCAGACGCTCACTAAGAACGGATTTTAAGGAAGTCGTATCCAAAATGTAATTTTCATCCGTTCATCTACTCTTATCCATCGGTTATGTTATTTTTGGCGACTTTATCACCAAAAATGACATGACCGACGCCAAACGGAATATATATTTTTTAAAGTATACTGTGTATTATCACCAATTAAGTTTACTTGGTGAGATCTGCGGTTGTGAAATGGAAAAATATCAAATAATTTAATATTGAAGCTCTGATGGAGGATTGGCAAGATTTTGGCGAAGGGGCTCTTTATGTGAAATTCCGTGCAAGTCGAAATTAGGAAACGTATATATTTAGCGATAGAAATAAATCAGTGTGGAACGCCACGGTTGGTGAAAGTGTAATTTAGCTCCAAAACCTAGCAGGATTTTGAAAAATACTAAAATGGCGACTTTTTACGGAATAGAGCACAAGCAAAACAATCTCTCTCTCTCTCTCTCTCTCTCTCTCTATATATATATATATATATATATATATATATATATATATATATATAAGGAAATATCACAAAAGTTCTGTATAACCATTATTACAGACAATCAATTTCCTAAAATTTTAAATTTAGATTTTCATTATCGCTTAAAAATTGAACATTTTCTTGATATTTTACGTTTAGGTTCCAAAATATAATATTATAGTCTTCCCAGCGAAGCGGGCTGGTATCAGCTAGTATAATATATAATTGTAATAATTTCTTTTATTTTGTGTACGTATGTGCCATTTGTTACATTGTACAAAATGGCTTGGAACGGAGTTCATGAAATAATAACTCAGTTATAAATAATGCATAACAAATAATGATAATAATAATGTATACGACTAAATTATTTGAAGTGTAGAGATATTTTATCGATACATTAGTGACCTCAGATTTTATAGAATAGCAGACGATTTTTTTCAAAATAATTTAAATCAAAATATTATAGCGATTCTTCTTATAAGATTGATTTTGAAAGCGGAATTATTTTTGAACGTACATACTGATACATTTTGTGTTCAATAGATTCTAATTCATTTAGAATATTTAGATATCTAAAGAATATGATATTTGCTGACTGATAGTAATACCTGAATCACTGATATAAGCAACTGATAACGCTTATTCGTTAGATATTCTTCTGTTATAAAATTAATAAGACAGATTACTCAGTTTACGTTACAAGTAAATAATGTTACCAAAAAAGAAAAAAATATATATATGCATATTAAAGGAATTTTAACTTTTGAATGTTTGCAAATCATCCTACAATGCTGTCTATACAAAATATTATTATTATTTCTAAAAGTTATCGAGACATAAGGCTCTTATTTTGATTGATTTAGGTTCAGTTGTTATTCCTTATAAATGTGATTTAACTCTGTTCTATTGATTTCACATAGGCTTACGTTTATTTCCCGAAGTAGCTCATACAAAAAATAAAGGAATTTAAAAGAACTGCATGTCCAAATTTTGTATATAATGAAGTTTTTGTAAGCAGTTAAGAGGAGAGATTAATTTACGGGCAGGATAAGCTAATTGCACTTTTTCATCTATTGTGAAAATATTGCCTAACGCGTTTAGTAGCGTACTTTGAATTAAGCAAGAATATGATGAATTTAGGCTTAGGGTAATTTTTTTTTCTTTACCAGGATTTTAGTGACAATTTACATTTTCTTCTTATTTCTGTTAAATAATTTAGTTTCTAAATTCATTAGCTACATAAAAGAAAGGAACTATTTAATTCTGATTCCATTTTACACAGTGAGTATCTGCCTTCAATGGGAATTTTTTTTCATTACAGAATTTTAAATCATATTTTTTCATTGCAGTTATATTATATAAAGTTTATCTTTCTCTACATAAATTTCATCTACAAGCAATCATATGAGAAAGACTTCGTTAATCGTCATTATCATTTTATCAGAAACTCATCATTAATATATATTTCATTAATTTATAATAAATATATTTCGCCTATTTATCTATTATTAAAGCAAAACGAGTGCTTTGATGAGTCTGGTAGAATTTCAGGTAGTTTTCCCCCCTATGCATTATATGCATGAAACGTCAGTAGAAAGTGAAGTAGAATTTACGGAAGGTGTTCTTCAAGCGTCCATTGAAATTAAGAGATAGGGTTATTGATTAAAATAACCATGGTTACATTAAGCTGTGCTAACTATATAACTTAATAAATGATTTCCGAAAACTTAAGTGTCATGGAATTTCCTCATACATTTTCAAATAGCAAGAATCGCGATTGCTCAACAGTGGAATTACAAAGAGAAATATGTTAGTTTTACATCCGATTTTACCAAAAAATAATGATGTTTTTTTTTCCTTTTTGAATCAGACTGGTGATCAAAACCTCATTCGATGAGGCGCGGAAGTTAGGAAGATTGAGGTAGATAATCGGTTATCGTCCTCGTCATTTACCAATGATTCCGAACTGTGAATTAGTACTGACAATTCAAAGCTTAATTTGATAAATCTGAGATATTCCAGAGATCAAAAGAGCTAGATATTCAAACATAGCGGATTAAAAACTAAAATAGTTATTTTTATTTAACAAATTAATTTACACGCTATAAAGAATCCCTATCCATCAAAAACAGGAGTGGAAACAATTCTCAGACGTAGAGCGTGGATTCGAGATTTTTAATTAAAACCTCCTTTTTCAATAATAATAATAAACGTCTCAGGTTTTTAAAAAGATAGAAAACTCTTAAAATTCTTGGGGAAAAAATGCATACAAGAAGGCTATAAAGAACTCCATTTTAAAATGAAGAGGAAGGCTTTGTCAAAAGAAGATCCCTACTCTACGTAGAGCGATTTCAATGGAATTTCATTCTTCCTCAATCACCTAAATAAGGAAACTTTGCCAGTTTTTTTTTTTTTTAATTAAAACATCGATTAGAAAGATCTTATACCGGGTTGTGCCCTTCCGTCAATTCCTTAAGTTTAATATATCAGAATGAAATATATAACAAAGTTAATCTCTATCAGAGATAATCAGAATAGGAATAAAATCGATGAAAGTAGGGACCAATTCAAGCAGCAATTGAATAAATTCACGAACCAGCAAGTTACCACTGACGTGATCCATGTTACATAGTGTCATGTACAATTATGGCAGGCGATATTTTTACTTTGGAAAATATTACTATGAACAACATCAAGTATCCTTTCAAATGCATCTAAGAAAACCACTACGAAAAATTAGGAAACGCAGCTCACTTCTCCTTTTTTATACTATGTAAATAGCTTAGTGAAATGAATGGGGGATCTTTGAATGAAATAAAATTGATAAAACAGAACAAAATCCAACAAAAAGAGGCAATCAAAATAAAAATGAACCCCCCTCCCTAATAATCCGATAAAATAAAGATTGATGCGATTTTAGTTGGATCGAATTAGACAGTCGATTCTAAATTGTAAATTGAGTGTTGAATTCTAAGAAAGCTTTACACGTTAGCCTTTTAAATATGGCAATATCGTTACTTGTTGAAAAGAGCTATTTTTGATTGATTAACTTAAAATCTTGTATATAAATAAATTATATTTCCATGGACCTTACTTTATCGTTTATCCCATTGCCGTCTTGTCGTCTCAATCAGAACACACAACTTTCTCAAGTACATAACGATGTAAACCTTAAAGAATAAAAATAATCAACAAAAACAATTATGTGATAAAAAAGTCAAATTAATATTCATACATTAAAATTAAAGCAGACGATAAAAGATTAAAGTGTACAACAATATTCTATCCAGATATTAAAATTAAAGCAACGGTAAATTATAATTTTATATATATCAAAAACTAAATGTTATAATTGTTGCCGTAAAATTAATATAAAAATAAATGTTTACTTATTAATCTATTCACAACAGTAAGATAGTATTTCGATCTAATTTATAAAGGTATGATTCCAAATATTCCAAATATATGTATATTGGCGCATTACTTACTTTATATTTTATATACAATATATAACTAATTTAATAGCAACTATACATGAAATAACTATATATAAAACTTTATAAAGTACATTATAGCATTTTCGAGTTCAATAGGGAATATAGACGACTGATTACCATTGTTATATAGATAAAATGTTTAAAATAGTTTAATAATGGTCGATAATTATTGTGGTGAAATTCGGTTTTGATGAAAATTTTCGTTCTACATTTGAAGAACAACTCGTTGTTCATAATATTAGACCGAATGAATAAAAACTTTTTATCATCTGATGGTAAAAAGATTAAATTATCGATTTACTTTGCTAAATGAAATAAAAGGTAAGATGCGTAGTAAATTGTTTTTCTTTTTACAACATTTAATTAACTGTGCAATGCTGGACTTCTTGATTTCAGGAGCAACGTAGTAAATATTATAAGCCAACAAAATTCTTTCTCAATGATAAGAAACGGAAAACGAAATGTTGACATGAGGGTATATAATTGATGATATTAAATTTACCTTTTAAGATGCTTCGAGAAAAACAGAGTGTGAGAGAGAAAGAAACATCTTTCTCTTATTTCATCTCTCTCTTCCTTCTGAATTCTTGACTTTATTACCTACTTACGAGGTGTGGATAGTAAATAACGAGACTGACACTGATACAGAAGGAGTATGCATGCGCCAAAAGCCAGATGTTTAGCGTGAAGCTTTCTCTTTCGATTGCAGTGCCTCTAGCTGCTTCTGTAAACAAGTCCATAAAGCCGTAGTCATCACCTGTGTTAGAGTTATTTTTTTTTGTTTCGCCGGAAAAATGATAAGAGAGCAACGAACTGTTGCGCAATTTCACATGAAACTTGGAAAAACCGATATTGAAATTAAGAATTTATTGAAAGAAGTGTATGAATGTTTATCGCGTGCGCGAGTTTTTGAGTAGTTTAAGTGTTTTCAAGATAGCCGAGAAGACGTTGAAAAGGATTCACGCTCAGGTCGCCTTTCTACATCAAAAACCGATGACAATATCGAAAAAAATCGGTATTATGGTTAGATCTAATCGTCGGTTAAGAATTTGTGCAATTCTAAGACTGTAGGAATCGGCAAAGATCCGTATCCGAGTTTTATATATTAATTTTACTATGCAAAAAGTGAGTGTCAAAATGGTGCCTTAAATTCTTCCGTTTGAGCAACAAGAAACTCACAAAAATGTTTGTACTGATACTTGAATACCATTTTAAATGACCCCAACTTATTGAATGGATAATAATGTGGTTATTTTCGTATGATCCTGAAACGATGTGCCAATCCATGCACTTTAAGACCCTATTTTCACCGAGAGCCAATCATCAAGCTTGAATGAGCAATTCAAAATTCGAAGCAATGATGTTTCCCCCCCCCCCGATATTCATGGGATTGTGTACCTTCACCGGGTTCCTGAAGGTCAAACTATTAATCAGAATTACTACTTTCACGTTCTTGTTGAACTCCTTGAAAGAATAAGGAAGCAACGACTGGAATTGTGGAAAGAAGTCATTTCGCATTGTATGTCAAGAGATTTCTAGACAAATGCAGCATCACAGTGTTGGACTATCTGCCACATTCCCCGGATGTTCCACCCTGAGACTTCTATCTGTTTCCCAAGAGGAAATCTGCATTAAAAGGAACAAGATACGAGCCGCTGAATCTGTGAAAGAGAAAGCGGCACGCGTCCCGAAGGAGCTGATAGAAGACTCCCAGTACTGTTTCGAACAATGGAAGATTTGCAAGAACGTTGTTGGGATAGAGAAGAGATGTATATTGAAAATGATAATAAGTAAATATGTCTACAATCAAAATAAATGTTTTCCAGTTTCAGTCTCGTTATTTAAAAGCCACATCTTGTACATTTAAAAACTTCAGAGAAGAACTGGAAATAACAATGTATTTCATGAGGATATTGTTCGAGATTTAAAAATATTTAAAACTCGCCAGACATTTTCTTGGAATAAGCAATACTGTTCGAAGTGATATTGATGCGTACTTATCTGACGACTCTAAAGGACTCTCTCGCGTATTTCCCTTCAACTAACTCTATGGTTTCCTAGGAAAGCGAAGCCATCATCTGGCGGCCGTAATATCAGTGGATGATGTCATTCAATCATTGCCTCTGTAAAGCAGATAGGGTGGTTCCCTAAAGAGTGTTGAACGCTAGCGGAACCTAAAGGAACGAGTTAACAATGGTTTCCTAAGAAAGACTCGACTAGGAAGATTAATGATGTTATCCACCGCAAAACTGTCCCTCTTTCCTTGGAAACCATAGCTTAACGTTTCGCGTATTTTCCTTCTACTTTTAACTTTTTTCTTTTCTTTTCTGAATGCAACGAATTGTTTATTTCTCACTGATTTGGAATTTTTCTAAATATATTTAACGAATCACACTTCGTAATTATAAGCCGCGATTTTATGAAGAGATTGACATTTGTCGCTCATGTTCCACACTCATGTTCCGCAACTGGAGTTTGTAAAAGACATAACAAGTTGCATCTTTTTAACTATTACATAAACTTTAACTCAAATAATCATCAAATGTAATCCAAAATAATCCAAACAGTGTTTTTATCAGCAACTGGAGAAATTAACCAATACACATCCAACTTATGTTGTGTGTGTGTATCTTGCTGGTTCATAAAATAAGAATGTCATTGTTCTTACCTTACTGGAAACTATTTCAAATTTAAAAACAACAGTTTATTTCCATTTTTTTTCTCCTAATCTCGGCTGAGTTGTTCAAAACTCTCAATATGTTGAAGTCCAGAGGGACTCCAAATAAATCAGGCCCCGTAGGGACCCTTCCTTTTGTAGAATATTTCTTTTACATGATTTGATAAAGTGTTGGGGATGGATCTAACATATCGAAAAACTTAATATCTCGAAAAGGATTCCATAACTCTTGCATATAACTACAATGAGATGTCATCTATCAAATTACGGACAAATCTGGAATGGAAATTGTATTCTATAATTCGATAATTGTTGTTGAGAAAAGAATTATCTTAATAATATATGAAGAAATAAAACAGCAAGAAATGTTTGCTGGCGAACTCGAATATGTATGATTTAAAATGTTGTTAGATCTCAAAATGTAATGAAATTTTAGAAAAAAAAAAGTAAAAAATAGTATGCATTAGAAATAATATGTATTAAGCTCCTACCACTAGATAACAACAAGCAAATCTTTGACTGCCAAATAATCAAATAATAACTTAATTTGTTTCATTTTTTTTTTGTAGACAATGGAGCTGATAGGTTAAGAAGACTTAATTCTACTCTATTATTTTTCTTAAAATTTATACCACAACAGTATTTTTTGTGTTAATGTATTCAATGAAACTAACCAGATATAGAACAGAGAATAAGTTTTTTAAATGCAAAATTTCTTACTGATATATTCGTTGATTAATGCTTTTTAATACGTATTACTTTTTTCGTATATTAAGAATAATTCGTTTTTTCTAACCGGAATAATATATATATGTATACAAAAAACTTCAGTTTGTAACCTTTTATTATTCATTGCAATAAAAAACATAATAACAGAATAAAAATAATAAGAATTTGAAATAAATATAAGTATATATATTTAAGAAAGTGGAATAACTGTGTTCTTAAAATACCGGTCTGTATTACAGTTAAATTGAACGCTATTTTTGCAAAAAAAAGTTTCAAAAGAAGCTATTTAGAGCTGTATATTAGACTATATCATATTAAATATACAAAATATGATTGAAACATATAAAAGAAACATTTTTTTCTAATTTAGTTTAAAAGTAAAGGAATAAATTTCCTTTAAAAGAACGTTTGTAACCAACATCATTATTTTAGAGTCAATAATTCTTCCTAGTTGTGGAGATAAATCTATGCTTTATGTTCTTACCTTATGACCTGAAAAGAAATAAGGATATTTATGACTTGATTCAGGGTGATTTTTTTTCTCATTTCTTCATAATTATATTTTTATTGTTTAATTACATTATCGTTTGCTTTCTTTCATCTGGAGTCTCATCACGTGATTTGCAACGATGTATTTACCTGGTACAATAAATATGTAAGCAAACTTAATAAGAATATTTAATTTTTCATTCGTGATCGTTCTTCTCTGCTTGTGGTTTTTATTTTATCTACCGAACAGATGATGGTTATTAAGCAAATTGGGTTAGGAGAAGGGTTGGGTTTAAATGCATTCCGCTAGCTCTGATTTTGTTCTTTTTTTTTAATTCTTGAAAAAAGGCGGGAAACAAATAACGTTCCTAACCTTAGATACATAAAAAGAAAAGTTATTCTTTTTAGGACAGGCGAATGAAAATTCTTAATTTTTTTTTTGATTAAGTTTTTATTCTTTAAAATGCAGCTCATATATCATTACAGAAATTAAAAATAGTAAAACGTGTTTTAAAACATACAATATTTCAATATTCTCGTTCTTGTTTTATGTATAATTTTTGGGTCGTTGATATAAATTTGGATTCAATATTTGAAACTGGTAAAAAAAATTAAATACATTCTTTTGTTTTTTGTAAGGTTAATACTTCATTGTATTAAGCGTTTTATAATATAAATATAAATACACAGCAGTTATCAAAATATTTCATGCGTTTAATAAATTGGTAGAATCATATGTATGTGAGTATTCTGTTCAAGTTTAAAAATTTTTTTTCTGGGTCGAATTAAATCAATAAATTCTAAGTTATTCAATGAAAAATATAATATAAATCAAAAACTAGAATTTTAAAGAAGTATATGTAAGAAAATATATTATGTTGAATTAAACTGTCTTTTTACGAGGAAATTTCATAGTTTTGAGCATTTTACAACTATTGCACTCTTTAAATATTAAACCATCATTTTCATTATACTTTGCTGGCATCTTTATTAGTCAAAACACCTGATTACCATAATCGTATTCCAGGAAATATATGTAAGAAATAAATTAAACTCTGAATGATGTCAAAGATGTCAAATACTACCTCCTACTGATGAGAAGGTATCATTTTGTTATATTTCCATAAATAAGTAGACGTAACGAAGAACAATACATGGAAAAACCTATTTTTAAGGTCTTTTCAAACAGTAACTGTAGCCTTAGATGAAGGTAATGAAGATTTGCATATTAGGCTTCACTCATTTCAACAACTAATATATTACAGATGAAATTTAAATTCTATTAGTATACTCCAGGAAAACATTTGTTTGACCTGGAATGCAAGTCATCGTACGAGGTTGTTGATTTGTTTGTGATAAATAAAGTTGTCAACATGAATTCTGTTTTGCATAAATATGTTTGGCTTGTTTTTTACCACGATCAATAGTGTCTTAAGATGTAAATAAGATTTTAATGGCACATAAGAACTTAATTTTAATTAAAATGACACAGAAAATATAATGGCGGTTTTTATCCAATCAGATAAACTATTTCGTTTAGCACTTACAGCAAGACACATTTCTGTTTATTTATTTATTCTTCAAGTAATATAAAAATTATTCCATTAAGAGAAATTTGCTGCTATTTCCCAGTAAATAGTTACCATTAAAAGGTTTCACTTTCAGAATGGTAAACACCGAGAAATATTTTCAATATGACAACATTTTCATGATATATCAGTTCATTTTCAACAAATATCAGTTTTTTATATGTTTTCAATTCTGTTACTTGATACCAAGCTTTTTTAAAATACTAGTTGAAAGTTATGGCATATTTCAAAAATTCATTTAAAATGAATCACAAAGGCGCAAGAGAATTTGATTTTCATTAAAATGTCTCTTGTAGAGGAGAAATTGTTTTGGAAAATTCAAAAATATTAGATAAAAATATTATTCTGCGATGTCCTAGAACCTTGAAACATAATAACAATAATAAATGAAAAATACAAATGGGGAAATTTTGGTATAATTTTTTTTATTCTGTATAAATATTACACAATCGAAATAAGCCTTTTAGAACAAATTGTACTGTTACTCTGTAATAGTTGATTTTAAATTGCTTTTTGTGATATGAATTTGATTTTTGAATCTTTTTTGCACCTTTTTGGGTAATAAAGAATTCTATTTTTTTTTAATTCAACTTTATTTTTTATAAAAACACGCTACATACAATGCTGAAATTTCCGCCCAAACATTAAGACACCAAAAGACTTAAATAAAAGCGAAAAACAAAATTTATTTTTTTACACCCATCTTAGACATAGGTAATAGTAAATAATTTGCCTTCCTTTTGTCGTAATTTCTTACAATACCTATTCTGTTTCTTCGGGCTTTGGATGACAAGACGATAAATCGAAAACTTCCTCATAGTTATTCTAAATAAATAAATAAAAACTAGTTAAAGGTAAACTAACTGTCACGCATAAAAAAATACGAGCTATAAATGAGTTCCTGAGAAATATTTCAAATTTTATCAGTAAAATTTATCATGACTTTATGTTAATCGAAGATTTATATAAGAAGAGGATTTTTTTATGTCCGTGAATTAATCTTTCGAATGTCCATTGGATTTCATTTAGAGGAAGCAACTTCGAAAAACTTCACAATTCTTTTCTTCCAAAAAACGACCAAATCAAAATCTGAAAGGTAAAACCTCATCCATCATTATTTATCAGCGTGGTTTCGCAAAATCAAAGAAGCAGGTATTTGCAAACCTTCTTAATTCGACCTTTTTGCTTTATTTGTAACTTGCATCAAGTTTCAGTGATCTTTTTAGAGGTTTCTTCAAAACTTTTAATTATACTATTTCTTTTAAACATCCGGGAATGTATTCAATCCTACAAACAAGGTAGCAAAATTAAAGTGAGAAGAAAAGGGATAGATCAAGGGTTCAAACTCATATTCAGCCTGGGGTAACTTCTAACGAATTAAAGCGAAACGCACTCTATGCAGTTTGGTGGCAGTCTTTCTTTTCTGATTGTACGCCTCCTTATAGGAGTTCTGTTGCTTGTGATTTACATTATAGAGCTTTTATGTTGCTTATTGTGACGTTTTATGTTACGTAGCTTTGGTACTTTAATAGTATAATTGTAACGACGGTCCTTCATTGTTCAGCTCTTGCGTCATACCTCAATCACAAACTCCAATAGAAGACACGCAAGAACAAATAAAAATACCTTATTAATAATCAATAAAAATTAGATAAAGTCACTTTCTCTCGAATCCCAATTAACTCAACAATCTTAGATACTGATTAAAATTTGAAATCTTAGCTTACCAAATCACTCGTTCTGAATTCAACAATTCTCACTAACAGTAGCTTAGCATCTTCACAGAATTTCACGAGTATTTTTCTCTTCATGCCAAAAAAAAAAAAAAAAAAAAAAACATATATGTCGGGATCTTTGAATACGGTAAGACCTCTTTTAGCACCGAATATGCGTTCCGGGACTGGATTAACGATTTTGATAGATAATCGAGCGTTTACTTAGTTTTACCGAAGATACCTAAAATAAATCACTCTAGATAAAAATTAAAGCGATTAAAACATATACTTAATGTTTTCACACACATTCTGAGCTTGTTTAAACAATATAAATATCCAACAAAGTATTTCGTCATTCTGGCTACTACAAAATTAAATTTAAACATTGAACTTCACTTTTTAAATGACATTGTTTTAACGCATGCATTTCATTTTAATAAACTTTATTTCGTTCCCTATCATCGGTTTTACTTTTAAGTTGTTTTGTTAAAAAAGAATTGTAATAACTTGATCTTGTGTCTGGCACAATTCCTCCAAAGAGGATCAGTGCCATTAAACCCATCAATCAACCAATCAAATTTTGAACGTTAATTTAATTTAATGTTCTAATTTTGTATAAAAGTACAGCACAAAAGAAAAATTCATACAGAAGACTTATAGTTAAAACATGTAGTAACGAACTACTCTAGTCATCTACTTACTCTTATTTGTTTCAGTTAGCTCTCGAAAAACACTTGCTAGACTTCGAATGCATTTCACTGTACAGTACTCTGTGTGCACACAGTACTAATACTTGTACGAAAACGATATGTAACCCACTGGAAAACAAGATATATTGAACTGAAATGAAAATTGATAGTTACTATCAGCACTAGGCGAAAATACGAGCAGTGCTGTGGCGTGACCTGGCGGTTGAGGTCACAACTCCCGAATTCACAATCAAATATCAGCAAGCGAACGGGTCGATTGGTACCTGATTATTGAAAATGCTGAACCATCGAATGCCGAATCAAAGAAAGAATATTATGATAAGAAACATAGTGAATGGCAAGAAAATGTAAAGGAAATTTAGCGAAACAAAACAACCGCATTATATCGAATCAGTATCAATCTAAGAAGCGATTAACAAAGACATTTATTGTCCTTTATTTTTTTAATGTTAGAAAAGTTAAATAAATACATTCTTGGTTTGAGAACTAAGATATTAGTATGCTGCTTGTGCATCCGATACGTAATACGGTACCTATCGAATTATGCAAAAATGATGGAAGCAACCAGAACTTTCTACAAACTGTTTATCTTTGAGTGACTCTTTAAAGAAAAAGAGATCCTTTCGTAAACTGTTAACAGTGGCGTTGTTTTCCTTGTCGAGATGACTTCAAGTGAGTTTTTATTTTTCACTTGCTTCCCCTCCACAACAATCAACCAGTCACTCGTTTTATGTGGGAACTTTTTTCTTCACCTGAGTAACAAATGGCCTCGGTCATACTAAGTGGTTTCCGGAGTCACTTATACGAGTTTGTGTGATTTATGTTAGCGTTCAGATATTCGGCCTCGAAAATGTTTGTTACTTGCGGTATCATCTCTCTCTTGCCAAGTAGTTACGCAGCTGCCCCGAGTGCAAAGGTGCGGAGCATGTTCCAGAAATTGCTGGAATATCCCCGGCGATAGGGAAGCGTGAGGGGGTGTTATGGCATGTCTTAACCTATTTAAAAATCGCTGCATATATTACGAGCTCAAGTTCATCTTCCGCTTGTGATTGCGTACTATGCACTAGCCAAGGACGAGAACATTTTGAAATCTGTTTTGGATTTAATTATTGTTTCATCTAGAATGCGTGATTATTTACAAACACACTCATGTTGCAATGAGCAAAAGGTTCCATTGGTAAAATACTAGTAATTAGATAAAAGCCACATGACCAGTTGATTGATAAATGACGGACAAATTGATTTAAACCATTAGGATTTCGAATGTAGTTCATTTTTAAAAAAATAGGGAATGCCAAATTTGATTAGATAAAAGCTGTAATTAAATAAATAATACGGAAACTGACAATCTGTTGTTAAATTACAAGTTGAACTTTTTCGAAAAATAAGAAATTAGCAGAAAATGATTTTATTTTATTCTTAAAAAACAGCAAAGACTTAAATAAAAAAAAAATTGATTTAAAATATTTTTGAAGCAAGAGACAGGAAGTAAAAATTTAATGTCAGACAATAATTGACACAAATAACATAGAATATGTTTGAAATTACGTCAAAGATAATGAAAAAAAATGTCAAAAATTTTCCTTGAAAGTACTATACTAAAGACTTGTTTTGTTTCATTCAAACTGTGAAAATGATATGTGATTATTTTATATAACAATTTTAAAAAAATTAACTTTAAGAATAACTTACCCGTATATTTCAAATTTAATACATACCTTGGCTGCAAAATTCATTATTTTTAATATTTTAAAGATTCTTATATGCTTTTCGTATTAGAGTTGTATAGGGGGGAAAACACTGAAAATAGGAAAAAGGTACTAAAATCCAATGTATAATTTTTTTTTTATTTTCATATCTTTTAGAACTAACTAATGTATGATATTTGTGTTTAAAATCAATTTTATGATTGTGGATCTGATTATAATTTTTTTTTTAAAGTGTGATACAATAATTCAATTCTAAAAAATTTTTGTTTCAATTTTAAAAAAAATCATAAGAAAAAGGTGTACGTTAAGAAAGTTTATATTTTAAAATTATATATATATATATATATATATATATATATATATATATA